>VZSZ01009664.1:346766-387207 GCA_013398815.1 Ibidorhyncha struthersii
ACGTAAGCATGTTTCTACAAAGAGTAGGGAAGACTTTAAGCAGAAGGTTAACCTCCTCGCGAAGGCTGGGACGAACCCCGGTCGGGAGGTTTCCTATTCCGCATCCGCAGCAGGAGCCCTGACAGAGGTGGGTGCCCTCGGTGGGGCCAGCTGGAGCCGGGTGGTCCTCGGGGTGGGCTCAGGACTCCCAGCCCAGAGGGAAGAACCTTTTCTGCTAAACACAGGTGAAAATCTCTTTTGATCGGCAAGGCTTTCGAAAAACCGCCTTGGCCCCTACTGGAGCATGAAGTTTAGTAGGGGTCTCTTCAGGCTCTGCTTGCAGGAAAGCAGAACGTTTGTAGGAGACTGAGTGAAAGTGCTGGGGGTCAAGGATGCATTTCCCACCATTGCACAGTGGTGGACTGGAAAATGGGAGTCTCCTTGCTGCCGTTACCTCTTCTCGCTCTCCTGCCTTCACACTTTCTGCTCAAAGGCAGGCCAGGCACCTTGCCAATGGCCGCCCTGGCCAGCGGCCACTGGTCTTGGGCTAGTGGGGGGGGGGGGGGGGAGCCCGGCCCTCGGGGCCCCTNCTCGGGCCCTCTTCAGCAACGCTCCTTGCGAAGACTTCTGGAAAGGTTTTTTCTTTTCCTCGGTGTTTTTTCCTGTTTTCTGAAAGGAGAGCTGTTTTGGGGAGGGGAGGGAAGGGCCGGCCGACACTAGGTGTCAGTGTCGGGCTTCCCTCCGCTCCTGCCGGGGGATGGGGGCACGTTTCTAGCCCCAATTAAGAGTAGTTGCTATTACTTTTTAAAAAAACAGTTAAAGCCTTTCTTTTTCCAGTTCGTTCTGAGCTTCGTGGCCACATCCAAAAGCCCCTTTTCCAACAGTCCCTTTACAATACTGTGAGTTTTTTTTTTTTAAAAAAAGAAATCCTTAAAAAAAATTACATCGGAGATCATCAGCTGTGTCTGTCACAAACTACAGTAAAAAAAATGGCAACGGCATCTATCATACACGAATATTTTTGCTGACAAACCTTGTAAGCAAACATTCAAAGTAAAGAGATGGTGCGCCTCCAGCTGTGCCTCTGGACATGGGCCCTCCGGCTCTCTTCGGATCTCTTGGCGTTTCGCAAGTCGTGCAAAAATTACTTCGCTGGGTTCGTTTGGTATTTCGGGAAGGCTGCTGTTCAAGTTAGGGCTCAGCTTGGGCTAAAAGCTGAACCTACGCTCACCCTGCGGGTTGCGTGAGAGAAGGGAAGGGTTTCCCCCAAGCTCCAGTGCAAGTGGCACTGCGGGTAAATTGTTCCCGTTAAAGGTGGTGGCAAAGCTCTGACGGTTTCAGCAGGGTGGCCCGTGGCAGCAGCTGGAGCTGCTGCTTTACCTGAGCTTGGGGGTGGCAGGACAGATGTGAGCATCCTCTACGGCATCTCACACCCTCACGCTCAGGGGCAGGACGGTCCCCAGACTTTGGTCCGTGTGCTTTGGTTTGGCCTGGCACATGGAGGGGACCCACTGGGCCATGTACGTGGCATCTTACCTCTGTGCAGGCACTTTTTTTCACAAAACCTGAAAAAATACATCTGTGTCTGACCGAGTTCCCACTGAAGTCAGTAGGAGATGGATCAAACTTCACATTCTTACAGAGATGCAGAGCTGCTCAAGGAGGCAGCGAGGGAGCCGGATCTCAGGTGTTGTAACCTGGGGAGAGGCTGTGGAAGGATGCTGCTGGCAGCTTGCGCAGTGGAACTAAACCAGAGATGAAGAAGATGCACTCAAATTATTTCTGGAGACAAATATCCGTGCTTTCTAACCCCAAGCAGAAGTTTCATTTATCTGATCCGCGAGTTGATTTTACAAGATTATTTTGTTTGTTAAAAAAGGAATAGGAGCCAAGCTGCCTCCCTCCCCGCACTCCCTTAAATACTGCTAGGTTCCATTTTCTTGACATATGAGCTTTTCCGTGACTAGAGTTTCTTTTAGCTGAACTTATCTTATCTGAGAGAGAAATCTCAGGCTGGATCCAGCTTATTTTATAACTAAGCAGCATTCCAAAGTGAAGTCAGAAGGTGAGGGACAAAAAAGTTTTTCTGGAAAAGACAAAAAAAAAAAAAGACAATATTCACTTTTTTCCCAACTGACTCCAGCTGGAGCAGAGTTGGGCCTGTGGAGACATTTTGAAAGTCATATTCTTCACTTCCCATTGTGGAGCTGCTTTTGCCACTGGTGAGTGTCCAGCATCCAGGCCCTGGCACCTGGTATGGCTGGAGCGTGCCATCACCAGTCCTTTCTGGGGACATGCCACTGCAAGCCCTAGCACTGGTGTAGCTCTACCTCCAGTAGCAGGGAGACGTATGCTAAAATGGGCGGTGTAGCTACCGTGCCTGTGTTGTATACAGCTGCTTTGTGTGGGCGTAGCTGGTGGGATGGCAAAGATGCCCCTTTGCTGCCAGCTGTTGCTACTGCGGAGCTGTATCTCTGTAGGAGGAAAGATAAAGCAGAAGTAAGAGACAGTCTTGTGAAGATGCTGCCTCTTTGACTTTCCAGCAACTCACTGTACTGAGAGAAAGAAAAACTGCGGGAAAGCCCAGCTTGGCTAGGGCCAGAGAGGGCAGCTGGCCCCATGCGTGTTGGGAGCAGGCCCTGAGGTTAGGTGATCTCAGGTATTGCCAAGCCAAGGCCTGCGTATTTCCACTGAGGGAATTTTTGCCACGCCTCTGGGCAATCTATCCCAGCCTTTAGTTAGTCTCACAGTGGAGAAGCTTTTCTTGTATCTGGAGACAAAATTTGATCTGAAATGACTTGACTGTTCATCACAGTACATCCTTGGGAAGATAGTGCCTTCATCTTCTCTACCTTTCCAGCGCTGAAAGACTGGGATGAAATGCGCCTGAGCCCTCGCTTCTCTACGCTAAATGAACCCGATCTCTTCAGCCTTTTCTCATGTGCCAGGGTCTCCAACCCCATAACCATCTTGGTCCACTTACTGCCCCAGTCCTGCTGGGCTCTCCCTAGTTTTTCAACGTCCCTCTTGAGTTTGGGGGACCAAAACTGGACACAGTGCCCAGGTGCAATGCGAGATACTCGCATCCCTTGTTCCACTGGCTGCACTCTTGCTGATACAGCACAGTTACGTACTGATAATAATCACTGCCAATGGGCATTTTTCAAGGGATTTCAAAATGCTTTGTAAGGGTGTTTTAGGAATAGCTCTCAGTTTCTGCCCCCCTGAGATTTTTCAAAGGAGGTTGAAGCTTCTTCAGCCCTCCCATCTACAGATCAGAAGAATAAAGTCTACTATTTTCACTGCTTTTTGGCATAACAATGGTTTAACTCCTTTTGGTATAACAGTAAAATCCATCACCTTCTGAAGTGTGTAACTCTAGAAAGAAATTTACAGGTGAGAAAAGACCCCCTGAGAGAGTAAGAGGGATGCATCAATTTTACAGATAAATGAAGTGCAATGAAATCTTGAGTTTCTCTTATGCGTACATCTCATGAAAGGGATTAAACTTTTTCTAAACCGTTCTATAAATGAAACACAATGTTTTTCTTAACTATTTCTTTTCTATTTCCCTGAGCAACATAACATAAACACAAAAGTGAGCCCTGGCTCTAATCTTGATAGTTTTATCAAAAAAACATATTTCAGCTGAGCAGCTGCTCCACCAGATCCCTAGTGACGGGATTGCACATTCTGGAGGAGAGCACACCGGTCTTCTTCCCCAGCTCCGGGCTCGACCAAATGCCAAACTTTCATCCAAGCAGGGGTATGTGCCTCAGTTTCGTCATCTTTAAAAGAGAAACCATGGTACTTGACTTTCTTCTGGTAGCAGTAAGAGAGAAATGTTAGTGACCTCCACCAAAGCTACCAGGGTCTTTTTCTCGCTTGCAGGCATTTGGAGAGATAGCAGTGTTATATCGTGTGACGCTTGGGAGGTCTTGCCATGCCATCTTTCATTCAGAGCGCACACTTAAATTGCCCTTGGCAGATGTTTCTACCAGCATGGTCCTGCCAGGACTCTTCTGCCCTTCCCGGGGGGGCACTTGAGTTGGGATCGCCTCTGCAATTTCATCTCATTTGTCTTCCTATCCCAGCAGACTTGTTAAACTCTCCCATCTCCTTTTCAGCTACTGCTTTTGATTGTGAAAATTGTACTGCGTCTCCTCCCAGTTTTTTCTTCCCTGGCAGAAACAGCCTTGATTCTCGCCATCTTTTCCTACATCATGACTAGTTGCTCTTGCTGCTTTCCTCCAGTCTGCTGGTCAATGCTTCCTTAGACTGTAGCATCCCAAATGACACATTTCTGCTGAGGCCAGCCTGTTGCCAAATGGGGAGGAGTATCACCTCATGTTTTCACACATCTCACCACTGCATGGTGTGACCCAGTATGATGCTCACCCTTCCCTGCAGCAGCAAGGTGCTGTGACAGATGCTAACACCTAAATTCAGCAGAACAGCTGTGTAGCCAGGTGTTGCCTTGTCAAATGTCTGCTCATCCAGAAACCCATGCCAGGTTTGCACTTTCTCTTGTCCTTATCAAACTGCCTTCTGGGTTTTTTTTAGATAGTTTCTCCAGTTTGGCTAGATCAATTTGAATTCCTAGGCTGCCTCCTGTGTACCGAAAGTCCTTGTACCCTAGTCGTCATCTGCAAATTTAATAATTGTACTCCATGCTCTTAGTACCCAAAGCATTAATGAAGATACAGTGTAGTACCATAGACTGGCTTCAGTGAAATCCACGCTTGATGCAACCTTCCAGTTTGACCAGGGATTTACTGACAATGTCTCCCTGAAACAAGTTTTCTAACCAATTCTGAACTTCCCTTACAATAGTGTTATGTTGACTCAAGTCACTTCCCCTTATAAGCACGCCATGTGAGAAGATGTCAAAGATTTACTGTAGTCCAAGCACATCTGTTGCTTACATAGAATGACAGTTTCCACTTTTATCCTCTCGCAAGAGGAAACTGAAATGGGTTTCATATTAGTTCCTCATTAATCTGTGCTTGCCGTCACTCATCTGCTTGGCATCTTTCATATATTTGCAAGTAGCCTGGTTTGTTCTTACAGTGTTTTTCTGGTCACTGAAGTTAAACCAACTGGTTTCCAGTTGTCTTGCTCATCTTTCCCCCCTTTATAAAGCTAGGCACTCTGTTTGCCCTTGGTCAGTCTTCTGTAACCTTGGTCACCCTCCCCAAATTCTCAGGTAACCACAGCCAGCTCTGAGATAGTTTCTGCCAGTGGTGGATATACCTATGGGGAATTTCATTAGGCACAGCATGTTTGAAATCATTTAATTTATCTAAATGGTCTTTTTTTAGATAAATTTAGATAGCTTTGTCTTTTTTTGTTACCCTGAAATCTCAGTCTTTTGATGGCAGTTCTGTCAGCTGTCCAATCACACTTGACCCTTTCAGTGGAAACAGAAAAAAATATATTAAACACTGTCATTATTGGCATTGATAGATTTAAGTAATAGAAATGTGGGAAGCGAAAGGACTGACTGGTTCAGTAAGCACCATCTCTAGTGGCCATAAAGTATAATATAATGCAGAGACTGACTACGCAAATATCTGCACTTAACAAGCCAAACCCCATTTAACAAAGTCCTGCTAAGGACTAACCATGTCCCTAAGCACCACGTCTACCCATCTTTTACATACCTCCACGGATGGTGACTCCACCACTTCTCTGGGTAGCCTGTTCCAATGCTTGACAACCCTTTCTGTGAAGAAATTTTTCCTAATATCCATCGTAAACCTACCCTGCCGTAACTTGAGGCCATTTCCTCTGGTCCTATCATTTGTTACTCGCGAGAAGAGGTCGTCCCCCACCTCTCTACAACCTCCTTTCAGGTACCTGTAGTGAGCGATAAGATCTCCCCTCAGCCTCCTTTTGTCCAGGCTAAACAACCCCAGTTCCCTCAGCTGCTTCTCATAAGACTTGTGCACTAGACCCCTCACCAGCTTCGTTGCTCTTCTCTGGACATACTCCAGAATCTCCATGCCTTTCTTCCAGCAAGGGGCCCAAAACTGAACACAGTGTTCAAGGTGTGGCCTCACCAGTGCCGAGTACAGAGGGATGAGTTGGGCTTGGGCTCCCTTGGTGCAAGGCTTTGTGCTGGTGGTGGGACAGTGAGGAGAGAGAATACAAATGAGATTCCCCAGGAGGAAGCCTGCAGGATAATGGCCATGCTCATCAGCTCAACAGTTATTTCTAAATTTCATACAGGTTCTTGTTCTCAATTCAAAGGGAAAGATACTTTATTCAGGGCTTCACCCTTTCCTGCAAAAATTCCTCATTTGCTTGTGACTTGCCCATGGCTGTATGATGGCCAGTCTGTCTCTCACTCTCCAATTTCTTTTTGCAGCATTTGCAGCGTCATCCCAGATCAGAGAACCTCAGAAATGTCCCCAAGCTGTAAAAATGGATAATCATGCAACGATCTCTTGTTTCCAATTCAGCAAAGTATTATACAAGCAGTCATAAATGCTGATCTTTGAAAACAAGAGCAGCTTCACATGCAATTGTTTAGTTCAACCAATGTACAAAGCAAAAATTTTCTTGGAATGCTACATTATTGTTATTTTTTTTAATACTAAGTGGTCCTTTAATGAGTGCTAATCTCTGACAGATGGCTCGGTCCATCTGGCACTACTGAAGAGTGTAAAAGTCTAATTTATGTGGAAAACTTATTTAAAATTGTATATTCATTAGAAATAACTAAACGAACTGATCTTTTCATCCTGGGAGTGCACGATGGTGCCAAAGCACCACCAATAAATTCTACTGCCAAGAAGTGGGAGAGAATTTGCAGACAGAACTGATGGTATGAGCAATTTTTCTCCTTTCGTAGTTGTGAAATATTTCTAAGGAAAAAAATCCTGTGAACAAAGTGCAACATCCCTAAAAAACAGATTCGCACAGGCTGTGGCTCATGCTGAAGGAAGGTACCATATCAGCGTCTGCCTTGGTCTCTGGTACGAGTGAGAGCATCCTTGGTGGAAAGGCAGAGGTGGAGATTCTGGCTCAGAGTGTGTCCGGCTCAGTGCAACACCTGAAGGGATGATGATGGACCACTATCGCTGCTTCTCCCACCAGACTAGCAACTTTATACTCATCCAGCATGTTGCAAAAGGGTGAAGCTCTTGCCGGCTGCCCCAGCGGCTTGGGATGCCGAGGGCATCACCTGGAGAAGGCAGTGGAGGGAAGCCAAGCATGGCCCCAGCAGGGGAAAGCAGGGCTGAACGTCTGTGCTATGGGACAAGAGGGAGGAGGAGGAGATGGGGAGCCTCTAGAAAGTCTGCAGAATGGCTCAAGTAGGGAGGTGAATCCACATGAAACCAGGCTTTATCAGTCCTGCTGGTCATGAAGAAATGTTACTTGTGCAGGCATCAGCTTCAGAAAAGTTAAAAAGGCAGGAAAGGCCCCGCAACAAACAGCTGCACAGGAATTTTTAATAAAACACAGAATTTGCCATCTTCAGAGATGGTGGCCTGTGTGGTGAATCCCCTTGGATTTTTGGGGAACTTGACTGGATTGTTACGTTGCTCTGGGAATATGAAATGTTTTTTGGATGTGAAGTGCTCAGAGAATAAAGCAACACTTTGTCTGTGACAAAATAAACATTCATCTGTTATTTTTAATTCTTTTAGCATCATCAAATACTCAACCTGAGAAGGAATATCACTTTTATATTTGTCCTGGAATAAGAAAACATTAGTCTATGTCAGTTCAGAAAAAGTTCTTTCTGTCTGCAATGGGCAAGATGATTGTCTTCCCTTGAACCATGAAGAGGTTGAAGTTTGAGTATTGTTTCATGCTGAAGTAAAAATATTATTTTGTCCTGAAGATCGGAACAGAGTATTCAGTATTCCTCCAGCAAGCGGATCTATATTTAGAGTGACAATACACAAGGCTTTCTTAGCAATGGTAATTTTTTTCCTACAAAAACAGTGCCCTAAAATTAAATCCTTAGACAAGACTGGTCTGCATTAAAAACGTGCTTTCTCTTTTGAGACTTCCAATTAAGGTTAGCCTCTTAAATCTGTTTGGAAAAGCTTTAGATGATTCATTAGAAAGGAAACTAATCAGGCTCTTACTATGCGATAGCAATTTATTAAAATGCATAATTGCACTAAACGTGTATTTTCTGGCGGTATTTTAATCATGGAGTATGTGGCAGCAGAAGCATCGTTTCTATTAAAGTTCAATGTGATGATTTTAAAGGCCCTAGAATGCACTTTATTTCCTTTTAACTGCTCTATGATTATTCCTTAGCAGTGAGAGGTAATAGGTCCAGGCAGCCCTGCTCAGAGCCGAGCCTCTCTGTGCGGGAGATGTTGAGAGAAAGCCATCAGGGTGGTGGCCTGCAAATCGGAGGAGCTGAGAGTGGATCCGTGGTCCACCAAACCCTGTCTGCACATCTGGCTCTAAACCCCTGAGTGTGTTACAACACTGTGAGTCTGCAGCAGCGAGTCAGGGCTACCTACACGAAAACCAGAACCGGGAGCTCATACTTTTGATATGGAAGACATGGAAAGTTTGGCACCCTTTAAAGAGGATTGGAAACCAGGTGTACTATGGGTCAGGGAGCCTCTACAGTTTGCCACCAGGAGATGTATTGGGAAAGGTCCAAAGTTAGTGCCCTTCTCCAGACCTTGGGTACCCAAACCTGGGTGCTGTCTTGAAGGCTGGTGGTAACGTTTTGCCTTTTCAGAAGGGCTCATTGCATCCTTTAAAAGCAGAAAAAAAAGGGCATTGGTGTTAATGCCTAAATTTTAAATTAGTGGTTTGAACACGTGCTCAGGAAATGAGACACATGCATTTTAAGCCTTTCTCAGCTGGAGGATGTTCAAACCCACATCAGAGAGAATCAGTAAGAGCGAGCCTGTAGATGAGGGATGAGCGAGTGCACTCGGGGCACAGAGGGCAGGTCTGCGTACACATTGCACTCTAGACTTTGGATGAAAAGCAAAAATAATTTTGGGAATGCAGATTGGAGCCTCGCTGGCCTTCTGAGTCATACTTCTTCCTGCCTGGTCTCTTCTTCTGTGCTTTGGAGAGCTGCGTTTGCACTGCCTCTGCCCAGGGGAGGTGGCTCCTCACCCTGTGACAGGTACTTAAAATTGTTGCCTTGGAATAAAACTGCTCTGATTGATAGAAACCTCACGAAGACAAGGCACAAGTGCTTTGTAACAGAGTATGAGTTATTGAGGTTGGCCACATGCTCACAGCCTTCATTTTAATTTCCTCTATCACCTTTATGGTAAAAACTACCAGTGCTTCACCTCCACTGAAATAGACGTACTGAGCTCAGTGTCTGTATATAAAAACACAAGCGGTGCTCACAGCATCGGCAGGCTTTCATTCCCCACATACCAATTTAGAAGCTGACTTGCAGTTCTTCCCTCTGGGAATACCAGCTCAAAAGGGTTGCAAAGCACTCAGATCCTTTAAAAGTGACTGGCCCCATTGGAAAAGGTCCTGCGTGAAAGTCGCACTGTCAGCTGTTTGCACCTTCCCAAGCACAAAGAGAGCAGAAATCCAGAAATCCTGTGTTGTAGTGGGGACAAACCCCCATAATGGTTTTCCGTGATCCGCGCTGGTAGGGCTGAATGTGGGACTGTCTTTGCTGTTGTGAGAGCCCTGAGCCCATCCCTGGAGATGCACGCAGTTTCCTCAACTTAAATAACTGAAGGAGAAGGGAATTTGATCCAGCAGCTATTTAGAATGAAATTCATAAGCAGATCTGTCCTTCCACTGCCAAGGGTGTGCTCTGTGGAATCGAGGCATTTTATTGCAATTATCATGCTACCAGAGGGTCTCTTAGAGCCCTGACTCCCACGGTCCAGGGAACACAGGACAATCCCAGAATTGATTCAAAGCAATAATTCAGTTTCCAGCTGTCATGAGCTAGAGAGAAGCTGGAAATTGTTACTTGGTTTTGATTAAATGGTTCAAACAAGCAAAAGGTCATGGGTATTTTCTTTTTTAATCTCATTATTTTAAAACTAGCCCCTTTATATAAAGGAAAAGCCTGATTTGTGATTTTTGGATGTGTAGTTGGCAATTCTGTGAATAGGACTGCTCTGCATATGCTAGCTCAGTTAGTGTGTGCTTCACCATATGCACACTTTAGAAATTAGGACCCTGATGTCTCTTTGTCAGCTAAAGCTCCCCAGAGGTGACCGCATTGAATCTGTTCTGGAGACGCTGCTGGCATTAGTTAGTATTTGCATTGCAGCATCTGATGCAACCTGTGGTGTCTTTACCTACAGAAAGAAACACTTTTCCAGGGGTAGCAGTCACAGTCAGGCTTGTCAATAGAGGGGCTTGACATTCATAGCACCACAGGGTGTTTTTAAGCTAAGTTCATTCCTGTGCTTGAAACCTTTGGAAATCTTTGGAGCAACTGCTCAGAACAAAGTACAGGTAAAGGAGAGGCTGCCCAAGTAACAGCTGAACTTCTGTCTTAAGTGTTCCCCTATGACATGAAATATTTCAGACAGACTTCATAGCACTTCATAGAATTAATGGTTTTCCCATGACAGCAGAATTTTTGTACTATCATTGAGCTTTGCAGGACTTGACATACAGACATTGGAAAGCAATGGGAAAGTAACAGAGTGACCAGAGCCCACCATACATAGTCCACTCGTTCCTCTTACTCCTCATCGTAAAAGGAGCAGGCAAGACTTGTTTTCTCATTTCTTCCTTTGTGTAGAGAAAGTGAGTTGACCGAGCCAGTCTGATCGTGGACCAGTTGGAAGAAAAAGGGAAAGTTCATAAAAATTGAATGCATGCTTCTTTCCCTTAAAGAAAAGAAATGGATTTGGGGGGTTGTGCATTCATGATTCTGAATTTGAAAAAACAACCGACTCTCTGACATGGGAAGCTCATTCACCAACTACCGATATTTAAGCTAGGAAAGCAGATCTGGTACCTTGCTGTTTGTTTGCTGTTGTGTTTGTGTGTTACTTAGCTGGAAGGCTCCTGTCTTACGCTGTGACTATGAGGGAGCATGAGCTTTCAGCCACAGAAACAAATTCTGAGACTTGAACACAAGCTCAGCTGTTGTCAGTACAAAGTAACATTTAATTAACCTACAAACTGTTACTGAGGAGCTTGTCTGAGGAACAAACGATCAAAGATGCGTCTCCACCATTTCATTGGTCTGGTTTAACTCTAAAAAAGGATGTTTTGCACTCTGAGCATGGAGGGGGGGGTGGTGTCCTTTGAAGCTGTTTTCAAGTGCTTTTGGCAAAGCTGGTAAGAAGTGTGATGTTTTCTATCTCTTTCTCTTTGCAATAAAATTACCGGCTGCAGTAAAATTACCAAAGCCCTTCCCAGAGAACTGCAGAAGAGTGCAAAAGGCTGCTCCTCCAACAGGTGCTGAAACTCTTCCTGATAAATCTCTACTTTTATACTGCTTTTAAGAAGCCAGTTATAGCCCCCTTGCGCAAGCACGGCAAGTGATAGATCAAGGGACATGTTGCCCAAGGGGTCTGCAGTGAGCTGGGACCAGGAACCTGGACCAGAGCTGAGCCTAAGCCATGTTATTAAAGTTTTGCTGTTGGCAGCATTTTTAGCCCCAGTCAAACCTGAAAGGGAGCTGAGCTGGAGCTTTTGGTGGCTCAACTCCCTGCTTAACACGCTGTTCCCAAAGTGAAAGACAGCAGGTTTTAAGTGGCACTGTTAAGTGTCACATAGTTTCACTGAGTTAGTTCTCTGTTTCCTGATCCAGAGGGAAGGCACAGCAGCAAGGAGGAAAGGCAAGACCACCTTCTGCAGTGGTGGCACAAAGTGATTAAAGTCACACTGTAGCCATGAGCTTAGAGGACCTGCAGCAAAGACACAGCTCTTGATTAAGTCCTGAGCAGTGCACATGGTGCAGTCGGTAACTATTTAAGTAGTACTCCACACAAGGGGTCATAATGTATTAAATCCAGCCCTCTGGCAGGAACAAAAAAAGGCAAACGCACACAAAACCCCCGTGGTAATGACTTAAAACTTCTTTTTTTTTTTAAAAAAAGAGATTTATGTAAAAATGAAGAAGCTTCTGGATAAAGAATTAAAAGGAAACTGAGGATAATATGCTTGTAGGCATAGAATCATAGAATAGTTTGGGTTGGAAGGGACCTTAAAGGTCACCTAGTCCAACTCCCCCTGCAGTGAACAGAGACTTCTTCAACTAGATCAGGTTGCTCAGAGCCTCGTCCAACCTGACCTTGGATGTTTCCAGGGCAGGGCATCTACCACCTCTATGGGCAACCTGTTCCAGTGTTTCACCACTCTCATGGTAAAAAATGTCTTCCTTATATCTAGTCTGAATATACCCTCTTTTAGTCTAAAAACATTACCCCTTGTCCTATCGGAACAGGCCCTGCTCAAAAGTTTGTCCCCATCTTTCTTACAAGCCCTCTTTAAGTACTGACAGGCTGCAACAAGGTCTCCCTGGAGCTCTTTCTTCTATAGGCTGAACAACCCCAACTTTCTCAGCCTGTCCTCATAGGAGAGGTGCTCCAGCTCTCTGATCATCTTCGTGGCCCTCCTCTGGACTCACTCCAACAGGTCCATGTCTTTCCTGAACTGAGAGCTCCAGAGCTGGACGCAGTACTCCAGGTGGGGTCTCACCAGAGCGGAGCAGAGGGGCAGAATCACCTCTCTCGACCTGCTGGCCATGCTGCTTCTGATGTAGCCCAGGATACGGTTGGCCTGCTGGGCTTTGAGTGCACAGCTCATGTCCAGCTTTTCATCCACCAGTACCCCCAAGACCTTCTTGGCAGGGCTGCTCTCAATCCCTTCATCCCTCAGCCTGTATTGATAGCGGCAGTTGCCCTGACCCAGGTGCAGGACCCTGTACTTTACCTTGTTGAACCTCATGAAGCTGACATGGTCCCACTTCTTGAGACTGTCCAGGTCCCTCTGGATGGCATCTCATTCTTCAGGCATCTCAGCTGCACCACTCAGCTTGATGTTGTCCGCAAACTTGCCGAGGGTGCACTCAATCACACTGTCTATGTCACTGATGAAGCTATTAAACAGTACTTGTCCCAATACAGACCCCTGAGGGACACCACTTTTCACTGATCTCCATCTGGACATTGAACCTTTTCACTGAACCAGTTCCTCATACACCGAACAGTCCACCCGTCAAATCCATATCTCTCCAATTTAGAGAGAAGGATGTTGCAGGGGACTATCTCAAAGGCCTTACAGAAGTTCAGATAGATGACATCCATACCTCTTCCCTTGTCCACCAATGTAGTCACTCTATCATAGAAGGCCACTAGTTTGGTCAGGCAGGGATTGCCCTTGGTGAAGGCACGCTGGCTGTGTTGAATCACCTCCCTGTCCTCCATGTGCCTTCTCATCACTTCTAGAAAGATCTGTTCCATGATCTTCCCAGGCACAGAGCATCACAGAGGTTGCTTAAGAACACCATTTTAGAAGCTGAGAATAAATGCGTCTCTGTAATGACTAAAAACTCTGAATGACCCCTGATAAGCCAAAGAAGCCAGTGGGGTTAGCAGAAGCTAACAAAAGTTTACCAAAAGAAGAGATAGGTTATTTCAAGAAAGGAATAAAATATGTCTGTCAGGTTAAATATGAAAACAAAAAAAAGTTGGGCCAGATAAAAGATTTTAGAGAGCAAGTCACTAAAGGCAAAAGCTAATATTAAATGTTTTTAAACACATCTGAAGCAGGAAATTGTTAGGTTATATAATAAAAGCTTGTCTGCACACCCCCAAAGGAGCACAGACAGATGGGGCAGGAGGGCATATAACACCCTGCCCAGCTCCTCCCAGGCCCATCACAGGAGCCATTAGCCCACCAAACGCCCACGTCCACGTGCCAGAGGAGCAAAGAGGCACAACTGCAGGCAGCAACCCAAATAAAGGATCCCCAAGGAATGAGGGAGCAACTTCTCCGGGACCACCCCAGGGCTGTCTCAGGAAGGCCTCAGCCCCAGTGTTCAGACTTGAAACCCATCAGAAGGTGTCACCAGGAGCAGCTGTCTGGATCTCCTTTCGCACTGTGGGGGTCACTGCTTGGGGCTGTAGGACACATTATGGGATGCTGAGGAAGAGCAGTTTGGAATTGCACGTGACTTATTACGAAATGTTTAGGGGAGAAACCAAAGGTGGGAAAAAGCAGGGATTTAGGTGACTTGGAGTGCTTTGTGTGCATGTACCTACTGGTAATACATTTTCAGCCTCACTACTGATTTGACCTGGGGCATGGAGCTGTGGAAGCCTTGCCTCACTCGAGCTGTCAGATCCAGCATGATATATTTTCCTCTAACAGGAACCAGCCAAAAGTCTGTGGGACTGACATGATATTAAGAAGGAGAAAGAGTAAGCAAGACAAGTAACAGGCCATGGCAAAAAGGCTAGCAGAAAGGCTTTGGTGTCCACTGTGTTTAGCTTTTTTTTTATGGCAAAGCAACTTCCTAAAACTAAAGAATGAATAAGTGAAACTTCAGAGCTGATAATATGAATAATGGCTGGTTGGAAGGTACAGAATGTATTCACATCAGAGGTCTGAATATAGCTACAACTCAGATATAAAGTAATGAAATTACTACTTGGATATGTAATCCAGCCAGACATAATACCTCAGCTGTGGTGCCACAGGAATGGAAGATGACAGATATGACACTAATTTTTAATCCAGAAAACAGATCAGCAATCCTGACTTCCACTCAGGGGCATGGCACAGTATAAGACTAGAAGTAGTCACATAGATAAATGTGGTATGTTGGGAAAGGTCCCATATTGCATAGAGAAAAGTTACGATGTGTGTTAGATTCCTTTGAAGCTTTTAAAAAAGAATGAAATTGCCAGGGGTTTAGAAGGAAGACAATTTATGTATTAATAACTGGTTGAATAATAGAAAACAAAGTTCTCTCAATGGAGAAAGGACGTCAGTGGAATCCCTCAGGAATCAGTGGTAGGGCTTGTGTTCTTCATCATATACATAAACAGAAGTGTGTGAACAGTGAGGCAGCAAAGTTTGTTGATTATAAAAGCTATTCAGATGGACTATGCCCATCTGAGTTCAGTCAAGGTTTTCAAGGCACGTAATGATTTACAAGTAGATCTTTAACAGTGAAAATGCAAAAAGTAATAAAAAGTTCAAGACATAACTGAAATATAACCCAAGTACAAAACAAATAGCAGCTACAATCTGAATTTATAAATAGTCTCATCTACATAATTTTCAAGTAAAATCATACAAAAATCTGCTTGTAGTAGTATAAATCAGTATTATAAAGAACTGCCTATTGTAAATTATCCCGTCTCTTTAAACTGGAGATAATTGGCCACGTGGGCTGGCTGAAATCCACTATCAGATGCTATCTTAGCTGAAATTGGACAACTTCACAGACTCCTAGAAATAAAGGATCTAAAGGGACTTCTGAGAGCAGTTGGTCTGTTGCCCTAAGGCTGCATCATATGTACTCGCACCTTTCCTGACAGACTCCTGTTTGAAAGACCTGCAGCACTGGGGAACCCACAGGCTCCACTTTGTAACCCTTAGTATTGTAATGTTTTTCTTAATGTTTATCTTTAATACCCTTTGCAGTAACTTAAGCCTACTATTTTTCATTGTGAATATGGGAAACATTATTCCTTTCCTTTGTACAGCAACCTTATATGTATTTAAGGACATAAAAGATCATCGTGGCTTTTTCAGTCTTCTTTTCCTGTGGCCTGAGAACCCAGTTCCTTCAGTCTTTCTTCTTAAATCATATTTTCTAGACCACTAGTCTTTTGTGCTGCTCTTCTCTTGACTTTCTCCATCTGCAGGGATGTAAGCCAGACCAGCACAGGCAATGTTCCAGCTGAGTCGTTACCAAGCACTGCATAGGGTAGAGTAGGGTAGAATGCAAGACATTTCTTATGTCTTGCAGTCTACAGTCTTGCTTTTACAAGAACCGTATTTGCTTTCTTGCCACCAGAAAAACACCGTTGATATGAGTTCAGCTTCTTCAATTAGTTTATTAAACCTTTCAGATCGTTTTCTGGAGAATGCTTCGTAGCATTCCCAGCTATGATTTGTGACCCTAGAGACCTATGTACTTTTGGTTCCTTATGTAGTGTCAGAGCAAACATAGAAGATATTCCAAAGAAACCACCTCTGTTTGTTTTACATTTTAATAGTGGACCACCAGTGGCTACTCTGCAGTCACGTGCGCAAGCAGTTTTGTACTGGCCCTATAGTAAATTTGTGTAAAACAGTGATTTTGAAATTACTGTCTTTAGGCTTTGATATAGGCTACCTTTAAGGGGTTTCTGAAATGTAGCAAAGAGAAGTAGGCATATTTTCAGTAATTAAAATTTACTATGGAGGACTGTGAGCTTCCTCATGGATCTAAATTAGAAAAGACTGAAAACCACTTGTCTAAACCATGCTTCCCTAAATTCTAATGAGAATATAAAATGAAATAGTGCTAAGGAAAGCCAGGCTAGAATTATGGAATGTGGAAACTCTTGGTTTTGCCCTTTCCACAAGACCCGTTATCCCTGTTGCAGAAGGAAAGCAAACTGGTTTAACGTTATTATACTTGACAAACCTATCTTAGCCGATATTCATCTTCGTCTTCCAGATATAGTTTTTTTCAAATTTTTCCATCAAGACTTTTCAGAGAAAATTTCCATTGGTCAGTTGATGATTTCCCATCTCTGTTCTACACTTTTTAAAGTTATCCACTACATTCTCCATTTTCTCATCTTCAGTCCACCTTGTTTGCCCTCTGTGGGTTTGCAGAGGTTATATCACTGAGGTTACTTCCACCAAGTCTTCAGGATCTCAAGCTGAGGTTTATGAGTCCTAGTCCCTTTGAAAACTTCTGAATTATATCTGAGTAATTTCTAACTCATTCTTTGCCTATTTTAGAGTGAAAACTTTCTCCTTTGCAGATGACTGATAGTGATTTCTTCAGATACCTGCTTCAGATACTTTCACTTACTCAGACGCAGCCTAAAATGAGCAATGCGAAAAGGCCAGAAAGGCAATTTCACAATATTCCTGACTAAGACTCAGTTAAAAAGAGACTGTAATAACTCAGTGAGAGCCAAGCCCTGTCTCATTTCCTAGGCATTATACAACAACTGAACACAGGAGACAAATGCAGCCTTTACTCCAAAATTACACCTGGAACACAGACCGAGAACCCTCAATGCCCAGAATCAAAACACATCCCCCATCAACAGAAATCAACCCAGTGAAAGAACCACATGTGCTTTAGGCAAAAGTTGCGTGCTCCAGAGAGAAAACCCAACTGAGAACAAAGGAAGAATGATGATGGTCCATAGCCAAACCACACACAGTTTGCAGTCTATTTGCCAAATTCTTCGCCTAAAGATGACAACCAGAGAAGGGACAAAACCCTTCACTGCTTTATCCCCCAGAGGTTCCTCTATCTCTCTTTAAGCCTCAGGATAAAGGCCTGATCATAACTAAGTGGCAACACTTTTCCCCAAGCTCTCTCATATGGCCTCAAAAAAGAGACTAACAGATATTGTGAAACTCAAGTGGCAAACCGCTAGTGCTGGGTGCCATCCCGGGAACACAGCTGCATGAGTCAAAGGTCAATGAGGAGAGAATCAACTTCTGTCCAATTCTTACAGGTCCAAAGCTGAGATACTGTGAGGATCTTGATGAGATCTGGTGAGTCAGCAGTGGACACACTTTCTGCAAAATCTAAGTCCAAGAAGAGCTGATCTCCCAAGGCCCTTGACACCACCATTTGCCCTGTGTCCCACACTTTAGCCCAGAGCAAGGCAGAAGGGAGCCGGTGCAGAAATTTGGGGGCTCAGGAGCCAAGCCCAGAACACTTACCCCAAACTTTTGTCATCCCGCACTTCCTGTATGATTGTTTTTTGCTATTTTGTACTCTTTGTAGTGCTTAAGGTCACATCAAAGGGGGGTTTTGTTAGGTCTGTGGACCCCAGAACTTCTCCACACAGTGGCAAAGACTCAGGGCTGTCTAGTCCATGTGTTGCTTACAGAAAATTAATATTCACTTTCCTACTTCCCAGTGCTGCTTAAATGGAGGAAAAGCCATCCTTCAAAGCAAACCCACCTCTTCAGTAGAAATCCCAACAGTACCACAATTACATGTTTTATATAAACTGAGTCTTAAAAAGTCATGGGAGGAAAAGGTTTGAAAGAAAATGCAAGCTATAAAGTACCAGTTCAAACTCTTACCTACAGGTCTATTAGAGACAATAAAGATAGAAAATAAATTATCTACCACTGTGTCGTGGTTTAGGCCAAATCCCACTGGGGACGTGGGGGACCCCAGATGGGACCGACAGATGCTCCCCTCTACCCCTCTTCGAAGAGAGAGGCAGAGGAGGAAAAAGAGACTTATGAGTTTAGAAGGAACTAAACTACTTTAATGAAATATTAATAATAAAATAAAAAGAAAATAATGAAATATATACAAAACCGTATCAAGCTCCCAGGATGACAATCACGACACCGGCTGGCACTGGGGCAGTCCCAGGCTGGACTCAGTGACNGAGCATGATGCGGATGGGATGGAATACCCTGTTGGTCAGTTTTGGGTCACCTGTCCTGTCCGCTCCTCCCTGCAGGTGGGACCCCACTGTGTTTTTCTGCTTCCAACACTCCAATGTGGCAAATAACCAAATTGGTTGGCCTTGGGTGTTATAGCGATAAGTATATGCAAGAGCCTCTCCGCATACCACGTCTGGACATCAGCCATAACATTGGTCTTATCACTCTGAGAGAGCGAACATTGTCTGCACAATATGCTGTTAATTTCAGTAGTTAGAAGAGGCCCAGCTAAGAAGCAAAGTTACTGAACAAAATTGGTCCTGTTTTGCCTCAAACCAGGACACACTGCATTAAAACCTGTCCAATGGGCAACAAAGAGAGTGGCACTAAAATTCTGTGAATTATACTTTCTTTCCTCAGGGTAGAAATGTCACCAACCATCAGCCAAGACTAAACCACTGAGCAGAGAGGATGCAGTTCCAAATGTTTCCCGTGTAACATCTCATTAAAGAGTGTTTCAATTCACTGTCCCAGAATAAAAGTTCAATCATTAAACAATTTGCCAAAAGAACAAATTATCCCTATGGAAGAAACATAAACATTAATTAAAGAAAAGATTATGTTGATCAAAAGAGGAACTCAAAACACTAATAAACAACCTGGAATAACTTCCTGAACAGAAATCAAATCAAGCCAGATCTGTAATCTCTACACCACAACTAAGAAAAACTTCCCTTCCCTACTCAGTAAACCAGTCAGTGTAATTGTCTTTACCTAAGTGCACCTCTGGCACAAAACATAAATCTATCATCTCTTGGAACATGCACTATGAAAAGAAGAGTCTTTCTACAGAGACATATCTACAGAGACCCACACTTTGAAATGTTCATAAGACACTTTTTACAGAAACTAAAAAGGAGCCAACTGCCAAGCCTCAGACAAACTACTGAAACTCGAATGGTTTATAGTCACTAATCCCCAGCATTATTACTGGCCCAACATGCACAGCAGCTATCATTCTTTTCAGCCTGTATCATTTCCAGTTGTCAGGCTTTAGGCATAGAGACATGTCCCACAATACATTGATTGGACAAGTAAAACAAGGGAAGATTCAGAAACAAATATCACCCCTATCCCATCTTCAGATCCATCCAAAAAAACAACTGAGCATATCCTCCTTGGGGCATGGTGAGACCAAAAGCATCCCCGATTCCCTGCTCCCAAGCTCACAGTTATAACCCTCTGCGAAGACAGTTGTCACTCAGACCAACAACTCATACAGAAATTAGACACTGAGTGGACACATGTGGAGAATACTTTCATTAACATTAAATACAAGAGACGTTTCTAAAGGAGCATCCTTTGGCCTTGCCATTAAAAACAGACCTCTCACAACTCACGTGTCAAGAGAAGCCCTGGGTGGGTGTGAGGAGTGCCAATTGCAGGGTTTCTCTTGTGCATCCAGCACCAGCTGCTGTTGCAGGCCAAGGGACTCTGGACCTTCTTCCATGTGGCAATTCCTTCACTCCTAAATAACATGCTGGAAATTTGCTTTGGAGATCTAGGTAAGACATGGCACCAGTTGTCGGCTAAAACATGATGCTGATGTGTTGGTACAAGGATTTCCTTGAGGAAATTGATTTTAAACCTTATCATTGCAGCAACAAGTAAATTAGTAGCTCTTAAATCCATGCTTAGTGTAACTGTTTTTCTGAAATAGGTTTGAGAATAAACACATGCTTCCAAGTAGGCACTTGGAAACACTGAGGTGGGTTGGAAAGAGAGAAATGCAAGTGGTGTCACCAAATACCATTCCTTGTGCCAGCCACGACCTCTGTTTGGATGATGATCCTTGGCAGATAAGCCATGATGCGGAAAGGTCTGATCCCGTACAGGCAAGGAAAGTATTGATGAGCACCTGATCTGGCACCAGGAGGCCATTATCATTGGTGGAGGACTCATGCTGTGGAAGCACGAGGGATGGCATGTGGCAAGAGTTTGGTGCAGATGGATTAAAGCCAAATGGAACTGACAGGTGTGCTGGAGAGGCAAAGACATATAAAACCACATGTCTCTTTGCCATGCAGGAGCCCATGTAGGTCTTATGTGTAAAATGGCAGTAGACACCTATGTTTAGGGACCTGCATCCCAACCTTCCTGTACTTCCTGGTTTCCTCTAACCTCAGATGATATCCTGACTTGAAGAGGGCAAAACCCAAGAAATGCCGATGATCATGTTACTCCACCTCTGGGCACGGGTGGCCCTCCCAGCACCCCTGTCTCACTCTGGCTGCACACTGTGGCAGCTCCTGCTCTGTTTACATTAGTATTTATGGCAGCTGGATCAAGTATCTTCCTAAGGCTACAGCTGTCAGGGCAGCTAATGAGGTGCCTCTGACAGTAGTGCTTTCACAAGACTTTACAAGGTGGTGTTAAGAGTTGTTTGCTGCCACAAAGCACAGCGTTTGAGCAAGACATGAACTGTTCTGTGGAAATCCAGCACAAACTACCAAGACACTGAGATGCCAATAAAAAAGAGTTGCAGGACACAGTCAGACCCTGAGGGTCTGAACAGCCACTGCAGAACTGTCTTTAGCTTTCAGTGAGCTCATGCATATCCCCAGGGCATGTAAGTGGGGTTTTACAGTACAGCAAGGTCTCCGTCACAGCTCTTGCTGTGTCTGCTGTCTCGGACTTACAGACAGTGATGAGACCCACTGTGGGGACATCACAGCTCAGGATACTTTTGTGTATAATTTCCTAGGATATTGAAGTGGCTAAGGCATCCTTTGTTGCACCTGCCTTGTACCCTTTCTTACTCTGTTATCCTGGAGGAAATAAGTGATGAGATGCGAGTTCCCATGCATAGGTGGATCTCCAAGAAATGAGACTAGCCAAGAAGGGCAGCGAGTGACCTGTGCCACTAGTTTCAGTTCCTGGGAGAGCCTGAATATAGACTTTCAAATCCTAAGGAAAGGCTGGCATAAGGTGCACTAGAACTGAAATCGGTGATGAGCTATAACTGCACTCCATCTGCCGTGAGGTAGGTGGGGTCTCACCAAAAGTTCCTCAGTATGGCAGATGGGTACTAATCCAAGTTCAGACAGCCTGAGATGAAGATAGTGCATCTGTCTGGAGATGGAGATGAACTGCAGTCAGTTCTTTGGAATGTGATGCGTGATACAAGACCTGTTACTGGGACGATTCAGCAGTGATCAAACTCTGAGCTGGTGAAAGTAAGTAATTCAATCCCAAGAAAAATTCTTGCATTTTGAATCTTGTTTTCATTCTAATTTAGGATGAAAAGTCAACATTTAAATAAATAAACAAATCTAGGTTAAAAATTTGGAAAGAGAAAAACGTATCCAAAGACATAGAAATCTTCTTATAACAGCATTTCTGACATAAAAAAAATTTGCAATTTTACACTGAAAGGGAAATGAGAAGGCTGAAAATAAACTGAGAGTTGGGCTGCAAACTCCCATTCTTATTTTAAGTCATTCCAATATTATTCCTCTCAAATTTTGCATCAGAATTGATACATTCCCATTAAAAAAATGAAATTTCAGGGAAATTAATTTTCCATCTGTTTCAAAAGCAGTGGAGGAAATCACAGTCTTTAGTTGGTAATAAGTGATAACAGAGAGTTCTTACCAATCTGGTCTTCAAACTTGCATTTAAAAATATTGCATGGATGAAACAAACTCTTTGGAAGCAATTGATTTGTATTGAGCAAATTCCTGTTCTTGCCAGCTGAAGCCATAATTTGGGTCAGATGTCTGGGCAATTCACAGCTACAAATAGATGAAGAATTGTTGAGATTTGCTTTGAAACACATGATGGGGCGAATTTCAATTGTCAAAATTCTTGTAAAGTTGAAGCAGGGTAGGTTCCTGCTGACCAGATATTCATGAAAAATAGCTAGCAGCAGAAGAATGGAAAAAATGAGTGGCAAAATGCAAACCAGGGAATATAGCAAAAGCTTCAACAGGAAGCCCAGTCCTTGAGAAACATTTTGACACCCAGAGTATGAAACTATCTTCAGTGGGATCTGTTGTCCTCACATTGCAGGCCACGGGTGCATTCAGAGCAGCAAGGGTTTTACTTTGTAATGCACCAGGAACTTGTCGTTGTTCCTTGAAGCAGCACTGTTCCCATGCTAAAAAGAGAGACGCAAATTCTTAAGAGACAGTCTGGAGCCTGCAAATGAGAGATGTACCGCCTTTGCTGGAATGTGTGATGACAGCTGAGTATTGTTTGATTTGGTAATTGTCTGGGATTTTCTAAGGCACCTCGAGTGGCTAGGTACCTGCTTCTCACTGGCAGCCATCAGGACTGTGGTGTGTTGCTTTCCTACACTCCTTTCGACATCTTTAATAGTGATGACCAGAAAGAGGCAATTCATTTTTTTGTGGGGGCAACCTGTTTCCTTCTGACACGGGAAGGAATATTGACTTAAAAATATTCTCATCAAAGGGGGATTAAAGCCACATGGGTCTAGGACAGCTTGGCTGCCAGGGTGTCCCACATCCAGGAGTGCCCAGTGTCCATTGGTCAACATGGAGGGCTGTGTGGTCACTGCATTATCCCACATCTGTCCCCAAACCTCAGGCCTGCGCAGCCCTGGGACCCCACAGCACCCTGGAAAGGCCACCCACTGAGATGCTCACAGGGAGGGAGTCAGCAGGGTTTCCACAGGAGCCAGCATGTTGTAGGTACATGTATTTCGTGAGTCACTGCTCCAGGCAACAGCAATACAAAGCTGAAGTACACTGACACTTCCTCCCACACAGGTATTGGTGCTGGACTCTGGTCAGACTTTCTCAGAGTTTTCTAAGAATCCAAAAGAAAATACTTTTAAAAGCACTGTAGTTTCAGAAACAAACAAAAGATGTAAAGTCATCCTATGTTTAACATCTGCTAGGGAGAGGAAGTCTTCCCAAACCTTACTTCAGCATACTACTGTACACATCACAGAAATTACTGTAATTAGAAAAATCAAACTTCCATGTGGAAGAGGAGTTTGTTTAACATTTGACTTGTAACAGTGACCCTTAGATGCCAGTCTTTCAAGACACGACAATTTCTTTGACGCTTTTCAAATGAGCAAAGAGCATGGAAAAATACAAAAGGAAACCCTATTTGGTCCACACTGACAGTGCTATAGTAAGGAAAAAAGGTCTTTGCAAACCCAAAATAAATCCAAGTTTATTTTTCCAAAGTAAAACTCACTATTACTAGCCACTGTTACATAAAGCAAAGAAATTCTGCCCTTAAATTGCAATTAAATTTAAAACACATTTGAAATTTGAAATAAAACCAATTTATTTTACTTTTTTTTTGGCACAATGACAGTCCTGGTTTTCATCCAGCTCTTATTATCATGTGAACCTTTCTGCTGCAATATTTCTTTACTGCCAAATCTGCTTTTCTTTCTTCCATAAAGAAAAATGCAAGAGTGTGGTGATGTTCGAGTTGATTGTACTACTGATAGAAATGGAAATTCAGCGACACCGTGGCTGCATATATGTATAACTTGGCCTTTAGGAAATGAAGACAAAGCTTTGAATGTAATCGTTCTAACAAACAAAAGACAGCAGGCTCTTAGATCTACTACAATTTGTTCTTATTAAGTTTTGCACTGAGAAAGAGAAAATGATCATTTCCCAACTGTCCACATTTTAAAATTAATAAATCAGTGGTAATATGTTTATCTCTAATACGTTTGGTGTACTTTTGTTAGCTCTTAAAAGCTTATAACATAAAACCAACAGCCCAGACTGGCTGAAGTTACTCAATACAATAACATACTATAGAATAGGCTGTTGTGTTCTTAAAACTTGGTTTTGGTAATTTAGAATTAATTTTCAATGCCAACTTTTATGTTGCTTTTTTACACAGAATTCTGAGTCAGAAACTGTTGTCAAAGAACATAGCTGAGAATGTTATCTCTGCTGTTGAAGCAAACAAACACACCCATCCATCTAAAACATATTCTTCTTATGTTCTTAGTATCTTCTGCAAATGGGCCGGGACAATCCCAAGCACAAATACAGGCTGGGTGGGCAATGGATTGAGAGTAGCCCTGAGGAGAAGGACTTGGGGGTGTTGGTTGATGTGAGACGGCAATGTGCGCTCACAGCCCAGCAGACCAACCATATCCTGGGCTGCATCAAAAGAAGCATGGCCAGCAGGTCAAGGGATGCGATTCTGCCCCTCTGCTCCGCTTTGGTAAGACCCCACCTGAAATATTGCATCCAGATCTGAAGCCCTCAGGAAAAGAAGGACATGGACCTGTTGGAGTGAGTCCAGAGGAGGGCCACAAGGATGATCAGAGGGCTGGAGCACCTCTCCTGTGAGGACAGGCTGAGAGAGTTGGGGTTGTTCAGCCTGGAGAAGAGAAGGCTCCAGGAAGACCTTATAGCAGCCTTCCAGTATCTGAAGGGGGCCTACAAGAAGGCTGGAGAGGGACTTTTTACAAGGGCAAATGGCTTCAACTGGAAGAAGAGAGATTTAGAATAGATATTAGGAAAAAGTTCTTCACTGTGAGGGTGGTGAGGCACTGGAACAGGTTGCCCAGGGAAGCTGTGGAGGCCCCATCCCTGGAGGTGTTCAAGGCCAGGCTGGATGGGGCTTTGAGCAACCTGGTCTACTGGGAGGTGCCCCTGCCCATGGCAGGGGGGTTGGAACTAGATGATCTTTAATGTCCCTTCCAACCTAAACCATTCTATGATTCTATGATTATTATCTTTCACTGCTAGATTCAAAGTAAGTAAGAAAAACCCAATTTTTTAATCTAAAAGGAAGGATGTGGAATGAGACGGAGATAATAACATGGAGTCTATGAAAGTACAAAAAAGGTGTTAAAACTGAAACAAAGAGAACAGGAAATGTCATACAACAGCCAGCCTCAGATAGAGCTGTACATATAATTAATTAGTGGCTTTTCTTTTTCAAGAAAACAAAAACTAGGCAAAAACGGATTTTTTTTTTTTAATTTGAATGCTGTATTAGATTATGCCATATAGATTTAAGCAGCTTTAGTATTAATCCTATTTTTTCAGTTTTTAAATGAAAACATTGTTTTAAAATGTATAATTGACTTATATGGACTAATTTTTTCTCTTCACTTCCTTGTTTTTTGTTGAAATGTTGAACTGAACCTGAAAACATGTTTCCATATTTTTCTCCCTGAATTGCTTTAAGCTACATGGTCTACAAAGAAATGGAATAGTTTCTGATGCCAAAATTTTTCAAAACTAATTTGGTTGCATAAATATTGCATCCCCCTACTTTCCACAGCCCCAAGTTGTAGACATTAAATGGTATGTTAATAGCACTGTTATTTTGAGAACTCTGATTTTATCTGCTCTCAGGGTGATAGGCTTTTCAGTAAGTGGAAGTCTGAGAAAAATATCTTCTAAACTACAGTACCAATGTTTGAAGAATTACCATGAATTCTGGAAGAGGGAAAGAAAAATGGAAACATGTCAGGGCATGGCTTGAAGCATTTGAGAAATTTCTGCCTTGTGTTACCAATGCATATTGAGTTTTAGAAGTTTCTAAAGGCAAATGTCTACTCAGCGGGTGGCAGAATAGCAGAAAGCTTTTCCTAGCAGAGTACAGAAGGAGAGAAGGAGAGGTGACTGCTCGCTGCCTCCGTCAGTTGGGCAAGTGTGTGGACACATTTTTATCTTCAAAAGCAGGGTGCAGAGGCATTAAATGTGACCCAGTACTTCTTCATGCATCAATTCACAAAAGCCCTCCAACCCTTTTAATGAACTCTATTAGATTGTTGTGGCACATTATCAATTTTAAAGCTGCTGTACATGTGTTGTTAATATGCTATGGTATTTGTAATTGAATATGACCTCCCGTGACATTAAAAATTTGACTGTCTGTCCCAAAAGACATCCACATGTTTTATGACAGACGAGTGTGCTTCAATAAACCTTTTAACCAAGAACATATGCTCAATAAACAAAAAGCTTTTATTGATTTCATAAATAGCAAGACAATGTCAACTCCGAGCCAAGCAAACTATTGCACAGCTTACTAAAGTGCTATGGTACGTGTGTAATGGAGAATGGTAATTACGCGCCAGGGGGACCATTACTGGTCTCCTTGTCTTGGGGCTGGGACCAGTGAGACAACTGTCTCTCCTCTCAGCTCTAAGTGGGATTGCAAAGGATTCCCTGCACACAAACAGCAGCTATGGAGGAAAAGGAGCAAACCGGTGCTGTGATCATGTTCTGCATCTTTCCTTCATGTCCTTTTCTTTGCATAGTCACTGCACAGATATTCTCTTGACAGATTTTCAATCATCCTCCAGATCTTTTGGTTCTCATCCTGTAGCGTGTGTCTTGTCTTCCAGTCTTTTAGTCATGTTTGTCATCTCCTGGGAATGACTCATGAGATGAACAGGCATTTCTATATAGGCCATGCCCAGGCAGGGGTTACCAGAACAGAGAAACCACATAGCTACATGGCATAACAATGTTAGCCAACTGCCAGATAAAATGTTATTTTCCCTTAATTTTTTTTTCATTTTTGGAATTCAATTTCTTTTTGCTCTTGCCATTGTGGGGAGTGCCTGAAAATGGAAAGACATTTTTCCAGTTAAATCTCCTGGCAAACTTGTACCATTGTTACATGCCCTAATATAACACTCCTTTGTCAGATGAGTTCTACTGGAGGTGTTCTGATGATGATGATCAGATTGCATTATCCTTATTTTTTTTGTACAAACCTAATGCAGTTCACTGGTTTTGTCACAACACCTGGTGCATTTCAGAAGTGGGTTTTTTTTCCCCACACAGGGTTTACTGCTCTTGATACATTTTAGCATTCTGTGATTGCTGGGAAGAAGCCAATGGGGAGTCATGTCTCCATGGAAAGACCCCTCAACAAGTTGCTATGATAGAGTCTGATCTCCCATAAGTTCCCCCATAAGCTCTTTGGCATATGCCAATCACGTTCAGAGAAAAGTGGGACATTCAGCCCAGGCTGTGCCAGAACAATGTGATTAGGCAGGCCAAGCCTAGTACAAGCTCAGGCCTTGCGGGATGGCAGAGGCATGAATAGTTTGCAGCAGCAGTTGCTCAAGCTTGGATATACATCAGCATGACATTTTTACATATTTTGCTTTCAACTCCTAAGAAAGCAACAAAAATCTTTCCAATTATTTTGAGAAAAAATATGGGTTAAATTGGAAAAAAAGGGACAATATCAGTAAAAGTCTTTTTTTTTTTCCTACAGGAAAAAACAATCCACAGTTTGTACTGTGTTCCTTTTTAGTTGCCTATAACATTTCAGCAGTATCTCTTCTCCATTCAAATGTTCGTATTATAACATAGATGAAGAAAATAAATTTGCCTAAATAAAATAAAATAAAATAAGCATTGTGGAAAAGGGGATAAATAGACCCAGCTTGTTTCTACTATTCCAGAAACCATTATAAGCAGTGCCAATAATAATGCCTCTGCATAATGTTGCTGACACTTCCCTATTTCCTTCCTACCTATATTTTCCTTGATTGGTATCTGCCTAAGACTGATTAAAAGAATAGATGAAATGTTCAGCACTTTTGGGGACATCACTCATATGGGAAAAACCAATACCTTTCCCTCCAGTTTTAGGAAAAACAAAATATTTTAGTTAAAATATGTTAATTTAAAGAAAAATCATCCACAAATTCATTCTGCAAAAGACACCAGCCTTTCAGAGGATGAGGTGAAGGGAAAATGAATGTCTTTTCCCTCACAGAAAATTCTTAAAACTAGTTTGTTAAACAGAGAAAAAAACTCCATGTTTAGAGCTGGCGGTTTTCACTTGGCAGTGATTTGCGCTGGTGCCAATCCCCACTGAAACACAGTGAAATGTGTCCCAACGTCACACTTTAGATGACTTGTATGCTCTTTAGAAACTTTTTAAAATTTGCCAGCTAATTCTCCAAACACCTGACTGTAATGAGTATGGCCTAGTCCCTCCCAGCATGCTGAATATACTTGATCTCCACCAAATGGCTGAACAGCCTCCATCCCATGCCTGAAAATGAAGTAGGATCTTTCTCACCCTTCTCATGGAGTTTCCCAAACACCTATGCTGCATGACAGCAGTGTGGCTGCCTCCACCTGTCCTCAGGGGGCAGAAGGTCAACACTGAAAGCAACCTGCTACTTGTAACACTAGTTCCATCAACTCAAGCAACAAAGGCATGTTCGTCTACTGTGTCTCTGTAGAACCTAATTGTGCTGATTGTCTTTGCGGCATATCAGTTAGTTCCACATGAAGATGTTTGTCTTTTTCAGTGTTCAAGTTAGAATGTGATGTTTAAATCAGATCTTTTTTCCCAAAGGCTTCCAATCATAGTCTTTTAATTCCAGAGTAATGAACTGGTTTCAGTTCATATTCTATCTTGTGCACAGATCAGTTCTCATTGAGTTCTTAATGCAACCAGAAGCTATCTATCTATTAGCTATGTGTATTAACTAAACTACAGCTGACATGTAGTCAGACAGCTGGCTGGTTACTGAGCGGCCAGTCTGTGCCTGTCCAAGAAAAGCAGGCATTTCTGTATCCAATTCTGTCTTATAGCAAGAAAAAGGCATGGTTTCATACTGAGTCCATACAGCAAGTCCACAGGTCAGTCAGCTGCTCACTTGATAACAGTAAACAGAGTAATTCAGTGGGATTTATATTAAAAGCATCATGTAGGAACACAATTTCGTGTAAGTTGAATTGCCTGCTTATTTGTAAAAATACATGCTACTTTGACATATAATACAGGAATTCAGCATGTTATCCTAACAGAAACTAAAATTTGTCCTGAATTGTTCTTGGGTAGGCACTAGTTTAAGTGCTCATTCTAGTTTTAGAAATTTAATTTTAGTCCATTTGAATTCATATTCCACTTGTTATTAAAATTAGACATCTTTTAGAGTTTCTACAAAGCTGCAAGTAGACATTTGCTAAGTTTTAAAAGTATATGAGTTCTGTATGCTTGCCAATATGTAGAACTCCTAAGTTACAGGACTTGGCATATGGCTTAAAGCAGGCAAGGTTGCTTCTCTCCTGTCACTGACACCAACTGAAAATATTCTCAGCTTGCTCTTTTTCTTTATGAAGGTCAGCACTTCAGCTATAGTTGTCTTCTAATTCTGCCAGAAGCATGCTGATCTTATTCTAATTCTCTTAATAAAAGCCATAAATTTTGATTTTAGCTCTAGTTAATGATAATAATAGTTCTAGCTTCAACAAATGTATGTGAATCTTCAAAAGAACGGCAACTGCCACATTGCTGAAACAGAGCCTAGATTCAAGTACTCCCAAAAAGCAACTCCCTGTCTCCAGCCATGGAGAAGATACAACTTAAAGAAAATGTTGCCAGAATACCCCCAAGAAGAGGTCATGTCCCCTTCTCTTCCCCCAGCCCATGCCAAGTCTCAGCGTGCTGTTGAGCTGTGTTGGTTTTGGACCAAGCTTGTAAGCTTACTGTGAGGGAGAACGTAGCTGATAGGGAGATGATGGAGGAAAGCCACAGATCCCGCCACTGTGACCTGAGAGGAGGCTTGGCAGGAAGGACCTCCCTGCTCTGCTCAGGCCTTCAAGCTAAGCCAAGCCTCTGGGGATGGCTGTTGGCAACCCCATTTTATACGGGAGGAAATCTGCTTACGGGGGACAATGTGACTTTAAAGCTACTACTCCAGAGATGCAATTTTTAGTTCACATGCTTCTCCCCTCCAGTTCCTTCCTTTGCTACAAGTCCCTGGGGGTTAGTGAAAGGAATGGGGCAGTGAACCTTACTGAGGGCTCTGCAGCATGGTTGCAGGGAGTATACGATGTCAGTGTCAGTTAGAAGGGCCTCTGCAAGAGTTGGGGCAGCTTGTGTTTCCCAAATGGACAGCAGGATGGATGGTGTCACTGGACACCCTCATGAGACACATCAGGAGCACATTAAACAAAACAGGAATCTAAACAGTCACTGTAAGCTTCACACGTTGCTTAGCTACAGCCAATCCTTTAGGTAGGCATGCTCAGCAGCCCTGGAAAGGAAGCAACCAGAAAACAATCAAATGCTTATATTACTGAACATTTTGATTTCTACTTCCTGTATGATAGTCAGAGCAGCTTGGCAAAACAGAGGTAAAGAGTATTACGGCCCGTTCATTACCACTACTTGTATACCAGGCTTGCAAGCACACAAAAGGGAAATGCTGAAATAGAAGAATGACCACGGCTGCTTATAACATAAGTAAGACAAATGACAAAGTATTCCTAAAAGAATACTGCTAGGGGTAAAATAAAAGAATTACGTTTCAATAGCACAGTCATAAAATCAGTGTGGCCCATGTTGTTTAAGGTTGTGCCAGGAATATGTCAGCCCCACTGACTGCAAAGTCAGAAATGCTTCATCACTGGTACAGCTTGCTTTGTGCACCAAGGCACATGTACAGGTTGTGCCATGAAGCACTGTCGCTAATGACAAGGTCTTGCACGGTTGGTGATGTACACTTCCTTCGTTTCAGTTCCTTGTGGTCTGTTTTAACCAAGTAACTCATAGTATTGTAGTGTTCAAGAAATTCATAGTCCTGAACACACTAGCCTTCTTACAAACCAGGGAATTGTGACCTAAGAGTGCTATAATTACCATTTCACAAAGCAAGGACTGAGGGAAAAAGTGACTGAATAACTTGCTGCAAACTACCTGGGGATTTTCTGGCAGATCTGAGATGTGAATGTAGGTCTTCCAAGTGCTGGGTAAAATATTGAACCATTCTTTCTCTTGCTAAATTTCTATTGTCTGCTCAAACATATACTTAAGACAACAGCAAAGTCTGAAGAAACAATACGAGAAAATACATGTCTCCAGGGTCTCCTCTCAAATGGTACTGATTAAACTAACACAAAATGGTAGCCAATGACTAGTACAATATTCCCTTGAAATCTAAGAAAAGACTACATCCAACCCTTCTGAAGTCAAGAGGAGTCTTTCCAAGTAATCCCAATGAATTTATGATTAATTTACAGAGTCAGGGAGGAGGCATGTAGCAAACACAGATTAAGCACATGTTAAACAGACGCTATGCTGATTAAAATATGAAAACCACAGGCATGTACATAAAAAAGCACCATAGTGTTCAGTGTTAGCTTCCAGTTCAGAAAACAGTCCTTTTGGCTGCATTGTGTCACCTGGGAACCTTGTACTGAGCACTTCATACCAGGTACTTAAAATGTGCTGCTTGAATCCACAAACATACCTAATGATATGTTCAGTACACAGATGCTCTGTCCCCCTGTCACACACCTTTCCTTCCTCACATTTACCCCTTGCAGGTCTAGCGGACACTGCTTTCTGCTCAATCCATGACCAACCCTCTTTGTGTCTCCTGTCCAGTTCCTGCTGGCACCTCAGATGCTGGACTCTTTAGCTGTAATGACAGAAATCTAATTACATTTTTCAGATTTTTGTATAAAGTTAACACAAGGGTTTGGGTGTCTTTCATTACCCAGATGGTGCGTTACCCAGATTCTTACTCTAACTGCCAGACACAACTGATTCTCATTCTGCATGACACTTTCATAAGGGCCTATCCACTGCTTATTATATTGACAGAAGTGAAAGTTAGTAGAATTTGAAATTGGCAAATAGTGATTCTCCAGCCAAGCTTTTAGAAGTCACAACACAGCAACATGTGGTGTCCTGTTACTAGATCAGTGCCAAATAGTACATAAGCCAAAATTAAAACAAACTGCTAGGATAACAAAATACACCAAGAAACAATTAGAGGTATAATCAAGGATATCAGCTTCTTGCAGACCAAGTCAAATGAGACTGTTTTTCCAGCTTCTACGTCACACGATCATTACTGTCAGCACTGCCCTATTTAAATTAAACACATTAAATTATTTACAAGTAAGTATATAACCATAAACATACAACAATCCACCTGATTACTTGGTCACATAAACTTCCTTAAATAATGTAATATCATATTGTCTTTAATGTTGCTGCAAATCTAATTGAAACATTCAATGCAATATGTGAAAAGCTGAACTCCAGAGGCTGGGCTGGTAAGTGTACATGTTGGCAGTTGTGTTGGTGGCTTTGTGCCTCTATTTACTTTCCCTGGCTTCTACTGGAGAAACTCATCCATGCCTCGTGTGACAGGTGGAGGTGGGTGGGTATTGTTAGCATGCCACTCTGTTTTGGAGAGCGCTTTATTTCTAGGCTGTATCCTGACTTCTTGAATGGCCAAAGAAGTGAATGATGTTTCTGGTATGAGCAGTACAGCTTCATAAGCTCATGCTTATAACCAGAACAGAAGTGGATTTAATAGATCCAGCAGTGGCCTCTTCTTGCTTCTCATAGACCCACTCATTTCAAGGCAAGAAAGAACCTAAATCACCTTATCTGAGTACCCAACATAGGCCACTTTATTTTATCCAACTAGTCATGTATTGAAGTCAATAATTTTACTTGCCAAAAGTATATTCATGGCAGACCAATGCAGAAATAGGCCCAGGAGTCTGCAGACTGCCTGAAGTATCATCACTGAAAGATAGGAACTGTCCCATTCCTCTCAATGGGCTGCAAAAGCTATACTTGGGGATTGCAATTCATGTACCAGTATCCTCAGCTGCTTCACTAATGTTTTTTTGAGTCCTGATTTAGATGAGGCTTATGCACTTGCCCAAATCAAACAACTTATATTAGTGATACAGCATTATCGTCTTAATTGTGTTGCAATTTTCACTTTAATTGATGTTTGTCATAATGCTCTAAATATTAGGATCAAGAGATTACATAAGACTAGCTTCATTCAAGACATGTAATTCTGACAGAGTAAACAATTGGAAATGGAAAGCAAAATATCGTGAAAGATCAGCAATCTTTATGTATAAGTGTGATTATATATACTGTGATTATCATCACAAAATCTGTGGTAAAATGAAAATGCATTGAAAGCAGGAACAGATCCATCCAGTTACTAAAATAAATGTGTTAGCAACACTCAAATAGTAAATAGTTCACTTGATAACTTTCTACCTCAGTGTAAAAGAAATTGCCACAGAATTTCATAGAATCACAAACTAATTGAGGTTAGAAGGGACCTCTGGAGGTCATCTAGTCCAACCTCCATTCTCAAGCAGGGTCACCTAGAGCAGGCTGCCCGGGACCACGTCCAGACAGTTTTTGAATATCTGTCTCCAAAGATGGAGACTCCACAACCACTCTGGGCGCTCTGTGCCAGCGCTCAGTCACACTCACAGTGAAAAAGTGTTTCTTGATGTCCAGATGGAACCTTCCCTGTTTCAGTTTGTGCCCATTGCCTCTGATCCTGTCACTAGGTACCACTGGTACCTGGCTCCGTCTTCTTTACAACTCCATTCAGATATTTATACACATTGATGAGAACCCTCTCTGAGCCTTCTCTTCTCCAGGCTGAACAGTCCCAGCTAACCCTCTTCGTGGCCCTTTGCTGGACTCTCTCCACCCAGTATGTCCGTGTCTCTCTCGCACTGCCTCCAGATGTGGCCTCACTAGTGCTGCATAGAGGGGAAGGATCACCTCCCTCCACCTCCTGGCAACACTGCTCATGCAGCCCAGGATACTGCCAGCCTTCTTTGCCGCAAGGGCCAAATTTAGACGTGACTTGATACAAAGTACTGACAAGCAGAACAGTAATACTGCTGTGCTATCATAGTTCTGAGAGTTCAAGATACTATACAGTAAAACCAGATGATCATAGGGATATATTCATGACAATGGTCTTGTGTATCACACTGAATGACTCCAAGCAGCCTGCTCTATTTTTTTCTCAGTAAGGGTTTGGGCTACCCTGGTTTGTCACAGGCTACCTACAGTCTTCTAGCATCTGAGGATTGCTGCAGTTCAGACTCCACCTGTGGAGTCTCCTTAGATATGGAGAGCCTTCAGGAGGTAATTTGGATACTGGAGTGTATCAGAGAAGCCAAAGTGGGACTGCTGCCTCAGTGCAGAGCAAACAGGCAAAACAAAACAGCACAGCCAGCTAGGAAGATGGCTGCTTGTTGGCGAGAAAAGAAAACTTTCCATGCCTCCCAGTTACACAAGACAATTGCTAGATGTTTAGCAAGCCACAGACCTAAAATATTCATCAAATTTCCTCATGCGGAACTTGCTAACCATCATAAGAGCTCAGAACCCAAACCCTCTCAAATTTACATGGTTGGAAACAGGCCCTACACAGGCAGCTGAGGCATAAATACGTATCTGCAGGACCTAGGTACTGAGAGTTTACTACCCAGCCAACTCTGTATCAGGACACCAGCCCTATTCTGTCCAGGTTCTGCCCCCTTCCTGGACTCTCTGTTTCCATGGAGGAGAAATCCAGCTGCATCAGCTGGAAGCTGTGGCACACTCCAGGCCAGTCCCTGATTTTAACAGGAAAGGGCCTAGGACTTCCAGGGAAGGCATCTGCCCAGCAATCCAGCACAGCCTGAGTTTCAACATGGTGCATGCACTGCTGGCTCAGACCACCCACACCACTGAATCATAGGCTGGGCAGGCAACAACAGCGGTACAGTGGCAACCCCTGCTGCTGGGATTCAGTCAGGAAAACACAGCAGCATAGAGGCTGCTTTATCTCATTTATTACTTCCATACATGGCAGGTGGGGAAAAAATACCAGAAATCATTAATGACTGTTAGGCGTCATCTTATGTTGTTTATAACTTTGCCAGCTTTAACCATACAGCCTGCAGTTTTCCAAGTTTGGTGCCTGCTCAAAGCTTTTGGAAAAGGTCAGCCAACAATTCAACTGTTTCTGAAAAGAAAGTAACTAACCGCGCTAAAAAAAAACAGTGACATTTTCTTTGAGCTGCTCTAGCACCCTCAAGTTTGGGACCATTCACATGAAATCTGTCAGGAGGTGGCCTTCCCATCTGGGACAAGCCAAGCAAGAAGTCTTTGAAAATATGTGGTTTATAATGATTAGGAGAAACATGTTAGAGTTTATAGCTAATTTCCCAGGATAAACTGCCTGCAACGACCATGTCCCAGCTTCTGGTGAGCACAGAAACTGCAGTTCTATGCTGTGTGCGCTTTACACCAGACACCAGATGAGGAAGATTCTCTTGTGCTCCTCAAGCTCCCCCTGCTTTTCATTCTGTGATTCTCTGGCTCAGCTTCAATGAGCCAGACAGTTAACTTGAGTGTGTTTCCTCATCTTCTTGTAGCACTCAGCGGCTAGGATGTTTTGGTGCAAACAAACTGGAATAGGTGGGGCAGTGTGGGTGTAAAGGTATCTTCCATCTCTGCTGAAAGAATTGTGTTCTCAGGCATCACAATATGAAAACCAGACAACACAGCAAGAATATCACTAGATAAAATGAGATGAATTAAAGGAGAGAACCAGGTGTCAGATTCTGATCTCATGGCTGATTTATATAGATGCTGATCAAGAAAATCTGAAGTAAAAGGAAAGGCAGCTTTAAAATGTTAAGTCTCGCCCTATTGTTTGTGGGGTTTTGTTTGCCATAGCTTTTATATTCATCCCATAATGATGCAAACACAATATTAAAAATAACTTGCTGCAAAACTCTACGTGCACTAGGTTAAAGTTAATCCTGCAAGAGATTTATTCCTCCTTCTTCACACATGCTGGAGTAATCTGCCCTGTCTTCCTCAAAACCTGTCCTCACACTTCCATCAGCGTTAGGAATACAAACAACAGCAGCAGCTTATTTTTTAAATTTCACAAGCCAAATTAATGCCCACTTCTGCAGTTCTAATTGCTTTTTTACAGTTGCTTGCAGAAGTCACAGAACATGCCTTTAAAAATGCAGTTTTACTAACTGCATGTCGTTTGGTTCCTATTCTTTCTATGCACCAACATCTTCGACTGAAGGAAAATGAAAAGAATTTTCTCTTTTAAAAAATGCTTTATATTTCACCTACTGGATCTACCACATGAAAGTGACAGTCATGCAGCTTCTTCTGTCAGTAGATGACAGTTCCTGCTAAGTAGTAAAAGACTACTTGTGACTGAGAATGAAATGTCTGTATCAGATTATTAACTCTGTGCTCTTGTGGCATTAAAAATTATATAAAGATAGCACAATAGGAAATGAACCATGAGGAAATAAACAGTTTCTTATTCAGCACAGGGTACATATGATGTAAAACACAGTGTCAACAGCAGCTGATGGCTCCCGATGTTTCTTAACTTCAGTCTAGCTACATTCATGTCAGCACTGGAAAGAGATTTGTTCAAAATTGCACCAGTGCACATCTAACTTCTGGGAGATCTAAGGAACTACCTTACGCAACTGTTCATCTTATTGAGTGTTCTCATTCAGAACTTAATCCTGCAGCCCTTCCTAAGGATTATATGTGCAACTGCAAGGACCGCACACATAATAGTACTCTCTACACCCAAGCTCTAGGTCCTTTTGGTAAAAGTGACAGACCACTTTTTACTTCCACTGTGCTCCAATTCTGGTTTACGGGAGCTCTGTCAGATATGAAGTTTCTCCGGACTGCAGAAAGGCAATCAAATAGAACCATTCTGTTCTCACCCAGAGCTACCAGAGCAGGAACATACACCATGGGATCAGAGGAGGCGTGTCCGAAGAAGGCAGGCTGTGCTTTGGGAATGGTACACTCCAGCCACTCTGGGATTCTACAGTGGACCATATGCATTCTTGGCTATCTCCTAAACTCAGGAAAGAGACCTGCAGTAGTACAAAACAACTTTGGTTTCCATCTCTAATTTTCTTCTAAAAAGTCTCTAAAATCCACAGACGTCTAGATTTACAAATGACCCATTTTTTCTCCAGATGATTCCAAATTATAAATTTATAGCTCTGACATACCTCATTTTGTACCTCCTGTACATTTTGTACAATTCAATTGTTCAGAACTGGCCTTTTCTCTTCAAGGATAAAATAAGCCAGGAGTTCTGAAGTTTTATCAGATATGCCAACAGGACTCAGATCGTGTATCTTTCCCCTCTCCTTTCAAATTCAGCAGGCCTGCAAACACTTTACTGTTGAAGTATTTTTTTCCAACAAATACTCCTACTGAATTATTTGCTGTTGAGACATAAAAAAGCATTCAGAATATCTGTAATTTACTGGAGAAGAAAAGGTCTGAATTAAATGGTCTGTGTTTTGTACCTTGATCGTGTTAGCTTGAGATAATTTCAGGGCAAGATTAATTACTGCTTGGTGCTCCTTTGGGCTGGTGAAACAAACATCCGTGTACACACTCATGGGAAAACTAAACTTTGGTTTAAAATAAAGTTTTGGTGATTCTATACAAACCACACTCTTTCAGCACTGCACCTTGCTGCCTTCTCAAAACCCACTGATGTATACAAAGAATGCTTCTGCAGCACTGCTTTCACCCTTCTCATCGCAATCCCTGATGTGGTACTTAGGCAACCAGAAGGAATTCTCAGGGGAACATTTGTGCAGCGGTTGAATGTGATGAATAATCATGCAGTGTTTGTTTCCAACAATGAACATAAACGCTGTGGCACTTAGAGGAGTGTCTGTTTACAGATACTACTTCACAGCTCTAACTTATATAGCAAGAGTGGGATTCAGTTCTTCTGACACATTTGTACAGACATCTTTTAAAGCCAACGGAGAGAAACAAGCTTTTCTACATTATGATTCATTTATCTGTTTTATTACCTCTTTGGATGAGATGAATCTCACCTTAAAAGTGCCTCTTTCTCTCCATGGGCTAGCAATGGTTTCTATGTGACTAGATCACTGTTTAAACATTAAAAAAAATCCCACCCCATTTGTCTTCCTCTGTAAATGAGTGGAACTAGGCCCCTTCAGCTTGAATCCAAGCAACCAGGATGATGAGCAGGGCACTACCTGTGTTTGAGATCACAGCCCCATCTAGTTCTTATGCTGTGCCTCCTTCAGAGCTTTAGCTTGAATCCAAAGCGTACTTTTGAAGTGATTCCCACAATCATCCCCAACTAACTACTGAGCTTTGGTTAGCTTCACGAAAGAGTCTGAGTCCATCACTGGTTCTCCTTCGGATGAAAGTAAGCCAGAAGATGCACTCCATGAATGCCCCTAATGTGCTTCCATCGCTAATGTGTGTTCAATTCATGGGATCACACTAGAGGTAGTTTGAAGTAATTCCCCATGAAACTTGCATATGATGGAGGCTGGGTCCTCATATCCAGCTGTTTTGCTGCAGAGCCATTTCTTTTGGACTGTACTTCTTCCTAATTCAGATACAGCCCTAAATTTCTAAAAGCTTTCCTACAGGCACCTTCCTCCACTGATGGTTCACAGCCAGGAACTGTTGCTTGAACACAGGTGCCGATGCCACTAGCCAGCTATCATCTACACTGTTTTACGGCCAGCATACCTGGCGCAGCTCTGGTCCCGCCCAGCTAGCCCTCTTTTATACACCATTGGGAGATGGCATGTGCCACAGGCTGTCTCCAGCAGGCAGCTTAGAGGCAGACAGGCACCTTCTGTGGGGGAAGAGTGCTCTGGCATGTGGTTGACAGCCATAATATGCCACACAACTCTAAGGCCAGAAAAGCCTCAACCTGTTTTACTTACTGCGACAAACATGACCTTAACGACTACAACACTCTACAAGGATAAGGGAGAAATTGTCCACGGCTCCTCTGTTTTAAGTAACTGCCCCATAGAATAGCCAACCTAACAGTACAAGTGCCTCCTGGACTACGGGATAGTCTGTAGCCTGGTGGTTTGGTCAGCCTCTGCAGAAAGAGAATCCCCTTAAACAGAGGAAGCATCTTGGAGCTGCCACGGGCAAGGGTCCTTTCCCAAAGAACGCAGCATCTTGGGAGCTGGCTTTGCCTGGGAGCAAAGTGAGCAAGTTGGGACAGTTCAAACCCAAGTGTTGCTGAAGTGCTGGAGCTGAGCTGTGGAAGAGGGGGCTGCAAGTTACTGGTCACCCTGAGTAGTGGAAGGGTCCAAAACCAATTCTGGTAGATGCCTCATCCTTGGAAACATTCAAAGTCAGGTTAGACAGTGCTCTGAGCAACCTGATCTAGTTGAAGATGTCCCTTGCCCATGGCAGGGGGATCGGACTAGATGGCCTTTAAAGGTCCCTTCCCACCCAAACTATTCTGTGATTCTATGAAACTGAACCCAAATCTCCCACATCCTACATTAGCACATTCACCACTCAGACCTTGAATAAAAAGCAACTATGACCTCTGTTCCACAACAGCATTTTGTGTGGCGTCCAATCCTTTGTGGAGCTGGATCCAACTGCTTTCTCAGTGAAGCTGCAAAATGAGACGGATGTAACTGTAATTCATGGCCTTGAGGTGATATGCTGCAATGGCCAGTAACAATACTGTTTAATCTTCTGTTAGCCCTCCTGCAGTAATGTAATGCCCTGACAATCCCTACCAAATGAAGATGCCTGAGGAAACAGGCAAAGAAAAGCCCAATTCCTGGACTGTAGTTTTAGGCAAACTGTTGTCAAAACTGCTTTGTGGTTTAGACTGAAGGCTTTCTGAGCATACCCCAAAGCTAGCGCTTACACGAGGACCATCTTCACTAGAACTTGGGGCACTTTGAAAGTTCAAGCACGGCCTGGTGATGCCAAATATGAGCTGGAGTTGTCAGACTCATAGGTTTTGGACTGGGTTTCCCTCGTCCTACCACGGGCATCTACATGTGTTAATTTTCATCTGCACCTGTTAATTTTCATCAGCTCTCCACCTGCACGCAAACGGAGCGGCGGCACTCCCTGCTACCAGAAGGCTGCTCGGCCAGTACATCACAGGCACCAAGCGAGCCACGGCGCGGCATTTACGGTGACAGGAGCACTTGCAGGCTCACTTCATCGTTTCACGGCCTGCAAACGGCCTCGTGCCTGCTGACCCAGAAGTCACGCAGCGACCCAGGGTGGGACTGCCAGGCCGTGA
>VZSZ01009664.1:388263-438760 GCA_013398815.1 Ibidorhyncha struthersii
GGCGGGGCGCGGGAGCAGCTAATCCGCGCCCCCGGGCTTTGCTGACAACGTAGGGGCCGGTCGCGTCGGCGGCACCTTTCCCCGGTCCTGGCCGCTGGGGAAAGGAGCAGGCGGTACTCGGGTGCTTGAAGCAGGGGAGGCGATGTACGCTTTGGATTTTAGCTTAAAAAAAAAAAAAAATAGGATGAGGTTTCGCTAAGCTGGAGCAAAGCTTTGGCTGCAACTAATCCAAATACGTGTAAAGGAAGATGCCAATTGCTTATTGCGGGCAGGAGAAGCGCAGCGCACGCAGCGCCGGGAGCAGCGCCGGCGAACAGGCGTGAGGATGGCCCGAATGCAAACCCGCTCCGGCAGTGAGGGAGCAAGGACTGAACGAGCCGCACTGCCGTGCAGGTAGCGCAGGAAAACCCAAAGTCACTGCAGGCTTTCTCTGCCACCACACAAAAGTTGGTTGTTTATGCTCAATCCGTCGTTCCCACCTCACTACCAACGTACGCGTTTATCTTTTTTTTTTCTTGTCTTTTTGTTTGTTTGTTTTTAGGAACTTTGTCGTATCAGATGTCAATGAATGCTGTAACTTCTAATTAATTCTGTATTTACTAATCAGGAGCTGAAAGAAAAAGTAGGGTTTTGACCCACTGTTTGTGATAACTTTGAAGTGACATAGCTCTACAATTGTCACCTGGTTCTGCAGTCAGTGGGACTTGGTTCTGGAATGCATCACCAGAATGTATCTTCTGACATACTGAGCTGAGTGTGTTTTATCTTCTGCTCCACTTCCATTTTCTGTGGAGTTCTTTCATGAGGAATTTGACTTTTGGTTCTCTGTTCATTATAAAAACGGGCTTTCACAAATGGCAAGTACATGTGGCAATGTTATGCCATTACATAGTAAAAAGGTATGTAGCTTCTGAGGCGAAACTTTTGCTGACTTGGTTTGCCATTTTTTACCCCAATTCCTGTTTCTATTTTGCTTACTAGAAATAGAAAACATTCATGTAGTAACTGATCAGAAATTACTATTTGCAACTCAACCAAAATCAATATGTTGAAAATTCAGCTGCAATATCTCTACAGAAAATTTAGGGATAGAAACTCTCAGGTGTTGTAGATAAATTTAAAACGGAGAATGGTTTTAAGTGCTAAAACACTGTGTTAGAGATATATTTGTTATCACTAACATTGTCTGTTCTTTGCTGCACTAAGTCAGATAGAGGACACTACCTATAACACATTTGACTCCCAGAAAGCTAAATGTATTAATTATATGTAGTTTTGCTAAATTTAATTTAATGCATTCTGCTATTCTCAAGAATTTCTGATCATTTCAGAAACACAGAAATCAATGAGCACCACTAGACAACTGAAAGAAATGTTACCCTACCAGTACGCATACATCTTTTGAGTCGGTGGCATCTTTTTCAACATTACTGCTGGACTTAGGCAGAAGCATTGTGTTTTCATACCTTTTCTTTCTCAAATAATTTGGGGGTCTTCTCATCTGCGGCTGGAGTATACTTTTTCCCTTGTGAAAATAAAAGCCCTCATTTTAACAAAGTCTGTACAACAAACAGTTTTGTTTCTAATACTGCATGTAACTCCAGTGTTATTCTTACAGTGTGCAGCCTCTTCTTAGGCAACCCATTCTGAGATTCTGCCAAATAATTAATATTTGAAATATTGTATTAAATATTAATGCTTTATTGTTATGTAAAAGAGCAACAAAAATTGCAAATTAGGAGTTTTTGTGTTACCTGAGGCTATGGGGACAGGCAGGTTCTTCGAGGGATCTTTGGTAGAATGACCAGTGGCCACAGGGTTGTGGTTATAATTAGAGCTTTATTATTACATAAAAAATTTAACAATCAGCATAGCTTATTGTTATCTACATTTCTAGCAGTTAGCATAGCTTGTAGTTAAACAGAATTTCTAATAATTTGCATATTATCTAGAATTTTTATTTACCTAGACATTTTAGTCACCTGGACCATCTGCAGATCGGGTGAAATTCTTAATAATCAGCGCATGATACAATAATTGTAATCTAGACTCAGACTTTACCTAAAAGAAAATGAGTTACTCAGTCCTTGGAGGAAGAAGACGACGACGGTGGAGGCGTCTCTGACCACCGGGGGATCATGGGGTGTGCCGTTCAGCAGCAGGTCCCGTCCAAGTCCACTTGCAGCTGCTGGATTTTGTAGGCTCATGTGCCGTTACGCTTCCCTGTTCCATAACAGGTGCCACCACATCCTGGCGACAACACTGGTGGGCAAACCATCTTATCGCAATATTGAAAAAGGGGTAGGAAGAATGGCGGGAGGGGAATACATGATCAGCGAACTTGCATATTATGGCTGTTTGCCTTATAAAATGGTATTGGTTATGCTAACCATATTACCAGGTGTTAGGAGCAGGGGGTACTGGTCACACTGGGTTAGGTAATTTCATTGGCATATAGTATTTGAAAAGAGGTTCACTACTTTGATATAACAGCCAGACTTTATCTTCATATTTTTTTCAATTTATTATCTTTACTAGAAATAATCCAACAAGAGTTTTAAATACTTCTGTGATTCAATTTGACTGCAAGTATAATGAATAAAACCTACAATTGACCAATAATAAAATTACAGTTACTTAATGAATGTAGCCTACTGCAGTTTTTCTGACTTTAAAATTTTGAAGTGAATAAAGCTGTTCCACTTTTAATTAGAAATGTGTTTTGTTAATCTACTCCTACTTCTGCTACTGATCATCTGACATCTGTATTTAAGCATTCCTTTATGTTTGTATGAAACAGAGAAAAGTTTCTTTGTATATTGTTGCATAATTTAGTGACTTCTTTCTCTCCACAGGGAAGCTTTTATCATTCCTAATTTTGTCTCATCTATTACACCAAACATGCATGTGGAAGGGAAGTTTTGATTAGAGGTATGCTTGGAAGGACAATACAGTCCATAACAGAGAAACATAGATTTTTAAAGCAGTGGCTATGCTAGTTATTCTGACTTCCTATGTGTTATGACCAGCTGTGCTGCCCTAGTAGCTTGTGTTTAACTGAAGCGTGTATTTCGGAGTAACTTCAAGTCTTGATCTGAAGACCTCAGAAGATGGAGTATCCATCATTTTCTGTGGAGAATCCACTGTTTTCTTTGGTAGTGTAGTCTTCTGAACTCTTTCACTATCACTTAAACAATGTGTTTAAAATGTCTTGAATTTGACTAGCTTTGCTTTCTTCCCAGTGGTGCTTGCTATTTCTCACTCTGTGCTAATTTAAAGTACTCCTTAGTATCTTTTAGTATTTTCGTACCATGATATCACTTATACAGTAATCAGATCATCTTCCAATTTGCTTGTACAGAGCTGTCAGGTCCTCCATCTGCACCAGTGCGATCCAGATAATATAGGAGCACATGATCATATTTCTGATGAATTAGCTACTGCACATGATATGCTGCTTATGCTGGATTTATGTTTTTATGGTGGATTTATGCCAGCTGCAGAGAAACAGACATTACCTGATCTGACATAGAGTTAGAGGGGTGCAGACACATGATACTTCATCCAGTGTGAAGTTGGTCAGGATAAAATTACCTTTTCATAAATTTAGGAACAGGTTGATACCAGCAAAATTAATTTGTCCTGCTTTTGCACACCGTGTCAAGTAGCTGCAACATTTTTTATTTGATCTGAGGTATCCTAAACTAGATTTATCGTGTCACTGAACCACAGCTGAGAGCCCTCAATGCAAGACTTTTTTTCCCTCAGGCCTCAGATAATTTCTGTGGCTTTTTTCCTCTCTTTTCCTACATCCATTTTAAAATGAAGACATCAGTGTTGGATGTAGAATATGCTACCAGAGTTGTAGTAGCGTATCTAGAGACAACATCACCTTCCTATTTCCATATGCTACTCCTATGCTTACAGATCAGAGGAGTGCTTTTCGTTTTGGAGTCATACTAGGAAGCCCTGTGTTTCCAGGCTACTTTGAACATCCTGGAGCTGGTGTAACCACAACTGTAACCAAGGTTACAATCTACCACTCCTTAAGCGTGGTTTGTGTTTGTATGGCTGCATTTCTTTGATTTTAAAATCAAATCAATTTTTTTTTTTTTTAACTTTTCTGTATGGGCTTAGTGCTCAGTAATGCTGTTCTACCCACATTGATGTTCACCATTTGTCTAGAATTTGTGCCATGTGCCAGCTTTATCAGTGGTAATTTTGTCAGGAATATGCTGGAGTGTTGTAAGCACCACACTAATCCTCTTATGGAAACTCCCTGGGTTAATGCTGATGGCTCCTCATTGACAGGACCTCTCTGCTTGCCCAGTGGAGTCCTGTGAGCCAGGTCTGGCAGGTGGCGTGCTCCCATCTAGCCCACTGCTGAAAGAGAAGAGAGATGGTCATCTGAGTACCAGCTGCTGGCCAAAGAGCCAACCCTCCCCTAGCACAGTCTAATACAAAGATTTGCTGCCTGAGAGGGTGCAAGAAGGAGGTGGATGGAGCTAGGAGACCTTTCCTGCTCCCTGCCTTGGCCCGTGAGCAGCAGCCCAGCGGCCTGTGGTGAATTGTGACAGCAGTATGCTCTCTGTCTTTCTCTGCCACCACTAGGCAGCAGCCTCTCTCTTTGTGGCAAGCACAAGATGGTGCATTCCCTGAGGCTTTCACGAAGGGCTAAAGGTGGACTGTTGCTGCTGAGGGGAGAAAAGGGAAGGGAGGAATCCCCAATCCTACCCTTGCATCTTTGTCTGCTATCCTTAGTTAGCCAGCTCTTCATCTCTCAGTGTGCACTTTATTACTGCAGCACGGTGTGAATTAATCAAATCCAAATGCTCTATGGTGCTAAGGCAAGCATCCTATAAAAATCTGAGTTTATCACATCTGGCTTAGGTAAGCTCATAGCTTCTTCACTTTCTTAAGGTAGGGCCTTTGATGGTAGGGCCTCCAAACTGATGAGGTGGGAATGCAGAGAAATGGAGGAAGAAAGTGAGAAAAGCACTGAATGCCAAGTCTGCCATCTGCACGTGCAATCTCAGTGAAAAGCTGGCCGTGAGCTCAAAATGATGAGTGGCGTAAGATGTATGTACAGGAATACTTCTTGTGAAAAATGACTTAGAAAGTATTTTGCTTTGAAATGTAATTTGTAATACGGCCTTTCCTGCTAGAGGGGCTGTGCTGGTTAAGGAGTACAGTGAGAATGCCAAATGAAGCCCTCAGGTGGTGAGGAGAAGCCTGTTTGAATCATAGAATCATAAAATATCAAGTTAGAAGGGACCCCAAGGCTCTAGTCCAACCTTTCTTGGCAAAAGCACAGTCTAGGCAAGATGGCCCAGCACCTTGTCCAGTTGAATCTTGAAAGTGTCCAATGTTGGGGAATCTGCCACTTCCCTGGGGAAATTATTCCAATGGCTGATAGTTCTCATCGTGAAAAGTTTTCCTCTTGTGTCCAGTCAGAATATCCCCAGGACTAACTTGTACCCATTACCCCTCATCTTTTCCATGTGACTCCTTGTAAAAAGGGAGTCTCAATCTTCTTTGTAGCCATCCTGTAAATACTGGAGCATGGTGATAAGGTCTCCCCTAAGCCTTCTTTTCTCAAGGCTGAAGAAAGCCAATTCCTCATATGGCAGGCTTCCGAGTCCTTTGATCATCTTTGTGGTCCTCCTCTGGACCCTCTCCAGCCTGTCCATATCTTTTTTGCATATGGGTGGGTACCAAAACTGATCACAGTATTCCAGGTGTGGCCTGACAAGCACTGAGTAGAGTGGGATAATGACTTCTTTATCTTTGCTGGTGATGCCCTTGTTGATGCAGCCCAGCATCCCATTGGCTTGCTTTGCCACCGCTGTACACCATTCACTCATATTGAGCTTGTTGTCCACCAGGACCCCCAGGTCCTTTTCCACAGAGCTGCTCCCCAGCCACGTAGATCCCAGTTTGTGCTACGCTCCTGGATTATGTTTTCCTAGGTGCAAGACCTTACACTTGTCCTTGTTGAACTTCATAAGGTTCTTGTTAACCCACTCTTCTAGTCTATCCAGGTCTTCCTGCAGGGTGGCTCTCCCTTCCAGAGTGTCCACTTCCCCATTCAGTTTGGTATCATTGGCAAAATTCATCAGGCTACACTTGATCCCATTATCCAGATCACTTATGAAGATATTAAACAGCATTGGGCCCAGTATCGATCCCTGGAGGACCCCACTTGTGACAGGTTGTCAGTTGGAAAGGGAGCTAGTTACCACAACCCTCTGGGTGCAGCCTGTCACCCAGTTCCCCACCCACCGCACAGACCACTTGTTTAGACTGTAACACATCAGTTTCTCTAGGAGGAGGCTGTGGGGAACTGTATTAAAAGCCTTGGAGAAATCCAGGTAGACAATGTCCACTGCTCACCCCACATCAACCAAGGAGATTACTTTCTTGTAGAAGGCGATCAGGTTTGTCAAACACGATTTGCCCTTGGTGAGTCTGTGCTGGCTTTTCCCAATCACGTGCTTCGTTTGACTTGTGATAGCCCTCAGGAAGATTTGTGCAATAACTTTCCCAGGGACTGAAGTAAGACTGATGGACCTATAATTTCCTGGATCCTCCTTTAAGCCCTTCTTGTAGATGAGGGTGACATTAGCCTTCTTCCAGTCTTCTGGGACATCCCCTGATCTCCACAACTTCTAAAGATTACGGAGAGCAGCCTCACAATGACATGAGCCAGCTCTCTTAACACTCTTAGGTGGATATCATTGGGGCCCATCAGTTTGCAGTGGTCAAGCTCCTGTAATAGTTCTCATACCAACTCTTCCTTCACTGATGGTGGGTCTGCGTTTCTGTCAACCTGGATTTTTGTTCCCAAGGCCTGGGGCCCAACAGCCCTGGTAAAGATGGGGGTGAAGGAAGTGTTGAGAACCTCTGCCTTTTCAGCATTGTTGGTGGCTAATTTACCTCTCCTATTTAACAGCAGGCCAATATTTTCCTTCTGTTTCTGCTTGTTGTTTATGTACCTGAACAACTCTTTCTTGTAGTTTTTGACATCTCTGGCCAATTTCAGTTTGAGCTGAGCCTTTGCTTTTCTAACTGCATCTCTGCACAATCTGGCAATGCCCTTTTAGTTCTCAATGGTTATTTGTCTGCTTTTCCATCTCTGGTATGCTTCTTATTTTGGTTTTGAGCAGACCCAGCAGCTCGCAGTTAAGCGAAGGGAGTCTCTTGCTCCGCCTACTTCCCTTACCTTTAAAGAGGATGAACTGGTTTTATGCTTCCAGAAGAGTGTTCCTGAAAAACTCCCAGCACTCTCTAGCTCCGTTATTCTCCATGGAAGCTTCCCATGGAATCCGTCCAAACTGAGCTCTTGGCGAGCTGAAGTTTGCTCTTCTAAAATCTAAACCCTTTGTCTGTGTACTTTGTCTAAAATCTGTGTCTTCAGCATGATCAGCAGGATAGGTACCAGCAATTTAAAGAGGCATTTAAGTTTCAAATACCACCTCGAGTTACACGTAGTTATTTATTTCCTTTTCTTGCAACTTTGTTTCCAGTCAAAAACATAATCTTTTGCTCTGTTAGTATATCTAAAAAAAATAATTGCTGTTTTCATTTCTGAAGTGCACTCAGGTGAATCTGACTGACATTTAGTAGGCTGCTCTTTCAGACACAGCTGGGTCCCCAAACCCCTTTGGTTGCAGGTGACCCATTTAGCGTGCCTGTACTTGGTTTTCTACAAATTGACATCTTTCTAAAAACAGCAGGGAAAGCAGGCATTCATGGCAAAAGAGTGGGAAATCAGCAGCATTTGAAAACAATATCCCTGCATAAGTTTTTTTACACTTCTTTTGGCCAGTTCCCCTCTCACCAAAACTAAATTGAGTGCAGAAAGAAAGACTCCCTCTCCCTAGGCTCTGTAGACTGTGGCTCATGTAGTCCCTTTTTAAGCACACCTGTGCTGCCTGGTTGGTCAGGCAGGTGCAGCATTTACCTGGACATGCTGGTCATTTTTTTCATGTAGGTGTACCTACTTGTGATCAGTAAGAAAAGCAGCTCAGACTTCCAGAGAAATGCAGATGGATGCAGGGCCCAAATGAGTAAGTAATTTATAAATTAATTTGCTCATAATTTTTAGACATATTTTGTATTAGTTCATAAGGAGTTTTAGTTCTGTTTTTTTTTTTTTAAATGAAGTGGACAAACAGAGAGATTAGATTAAGCTTGAAGTATATTTATATATTTCTAAGTGGTACTCTCCTTGCTAATAGTGACTATAGTCAGACCATATAATAACCACCAGATTCAATCCAGAGATTAATTCTTTTTCCTCATAGAAATAGTTGTTTTGTCCTTTTGTCTTAGAAAGTCACCATCATTAAGTATCAATAACTAAAGACATTTTTTTTTATTGGCCTCATGAAACCTCTATCATTAATCTCCAAATACACAACATGCAGGTATCTGACAAGTAACAAATCCTATTCTCTGTTTTGCTTCACCTCAGTGCTTTGCAATAGACCCTAACCAGATTCCTTTCAGCCTTCACCAGCTACACAGTGATACACTTGCGTCCTCTCTCCTGCTGTTTGGGCTTACCAGTAACTCTAGATCTGGTAGTGGTATCCCTAACAGAGGCTGACCATTTGCTCTGCCTCTTTCGTGCATTCCTTGCTCCCCAGTCAATGAGTTTAACTTTTTGTGATTCACCCCAGTGAGTTTCAGCATTGCTAATATTGAATTTCTTCTCTTCAGTGAAAATACTACAGTCATTGCTATTTTTACCCACATTCCTCAAATTAATGCATGAATAGTCAACAAAAATACCTCTGTATGCTTTGCTGCAGAAGTGTAAAATGTTCATATACCCAGTGCTGGTATGGAGTTTGCTTCTTTGCAGTCTCCTCTAGCATTATTAAATACCTTCCCAATTACCGTCTCAAAATAGAATACTAGGTGATTTCCTTCCTAACTATTAGCACAAATAATCCTATTCACAATAATCCTAATCACAAAGATTCCTTTCCTATTGGAAAGAGGGCTAACATTACAGAATCCTATAGTTTTTGCCCAGCCCAAAGTGTACCCACAAAATTTTTCCTTTTATCTCTTGGACTGGAAGAATTTCTGCAGAGGTAACTGAAGACTTTTCTCTTTCTTCATGTCTTTTCAAGACAATGTGCCTGTTAACAGTATATTTCTATCTGATGCCTATTCATTTGTGCTATTTTGTCATTACCAGACAACTTTACAATCCTTTATGGTTTTGTATTTGCACTCCAGGTTTTATTCACAGATAGGCATTATTGTGTGCCATACTCCTGCTCTCCATTCCCCGTCATATCCACCACTCCTACTGTGCCACCTAAGGCCATAATTCCCTAATCTGGTTGTTCAAGAAGGTTTTGTATGCTTCTGTGCTGCGCAGTATTACAATTCATGATTCCAGAAGACATTTGCTGTCTTGCAGTCAGTCTACTGGGCTGAGCTCCATACATGGAACGACTATTCTGTCCTCCAGAAGGAAAGGGAAGAACAGTACCCACAGAGCAGGTCACAGGAGGTTTTTCCTCTTCGTTTCGTCTCTGCTACCTGGAGCAGGGCCATAGCTAAACGAGTATTCATGTTTGCTCTGAAACTTCTTTGTCACTCCTATTTACCTGTCACTGATAAATACACAAAGTATTGGTGGGGGCTCAGTCCCAGCTGCTCCGCAAAGAGCTGTTCAAATTGCAGTCCCAGGGCAGAGACCTGAAGTCCCAGCCATGAGGATGTCACCAAGGCACAAGCAGGTCCCTCTGATCTCACTTATGTGACATTTGGGCCCAGTGAGGAAGTTTCAACGCTTGATACCCTGGGAATTTAAAGCCTTATTGGAAGATACATTCTGAGCACTAAACTCCACTGAACTTTGATAAGACTGATGAGGATGTAAAGGTCTGGATTTGCATTACCAGATCCCTGCTGTTGATATTAGAAAAGCAGAGTTATAAAAAGCTATACTAAGAGAGAAAAAAGATTAAATTATATACAGGAGTATATAATTTAAGTACACAAAGGAGCCCCTTTGTGTACTCAAAAGCTTATACAATTAGGTCATTTCCCAGTTCTGGGGAGTTCAGTTAGGAATAAAAATTTATGAAATAACCTTCTAGGAGTACGACTATAAATAAATGTCCATCCCAGACATTGCACGTATTTTGCTTGGTGTAACTTATATTCTTGGTATCTCCTTCAAAATGAAAGTAATTTTGGTCGAGAAGAATTATGATAAAGAAATACTTTCAAACTATAAATCAAGAGACTATTCTTAAGTTACACACCTTGAAGTGTCCTTCTAGATGTTGATTTAAATGTGGCGGGTGAATTGGTAAGTAGGGTGATCCTTACTGAATTTGGTCAAATCATTAAATTCATGTACATCTACACCCATTTGAACATAAGAGCTGGGTCAATCTTTGCTGACCACTCAGTGGACGTTGTAATTATTTTTGGAACATCTCATAGATACAAGAATAGCAATGAAATTATTCCATAAAAAAATAATACTAAAACTGGGTTAAAATATTTTGTGCAGGAAGATGGGAATAGTCAACTGATAAGAAGAAAAATGTATGTATTTTTCTATAGATCCAAATTCATTTTAAGACACAGCTAAATTCTATCTAGCTGTGAACTTTTGAAGCATCAATTGCTACCACATTAACACCTAAGGGTGGGCAGAAATTTTCACCATTCCTAGAAAGGCACACCAAAATGTGACTTGCAATAGTAATGAAAAAAGGTCGCATTTGAAGGAAGTTGGTTTTGAACTCTTCCTTCCTAATTACTCTTTATAAACATGTAATAGAGTAGCAACACCCACAGTCAACTTTTGCCACATACAAGATACCATTTTGCTTATAACTGTGCTACAGTTCACCAACTTAATCCAACACTTTCCATGGTGGGAGACTGCCTCCCAGAAACGTCTTTGGAAAATGTCACTGTATCAAGGTTGTCTGCAAAGAGACGTGTTGTCTACTAGAGAAAGAGGGTTTGCCTATCAGATATGTTAAGGAACAAATCAATTCCCAGAAAGGACTAAACTGGAGCAGATCCTGGGGCAGCGTGAGGACCTGCAGCACTGTGATGTACTGGTAAAGATGGGCTGGGCAGCTTTCCTAGAAAGCCAAATCCCCTTGAGATAGGTCTTCATGTCGTCATTTGGTGTGGGGCAGGAAGGCTAAAGAGAGCTCTGAATAACCTAGCTGGGCTACTCAAAGCAGTCTAGTAAAAAATTGCGTGAACTCCTGCTAGCGATGCACATGGAAATACTTCTGGACAGTGTGGTTTTAAGCAAAACTTCCAGTGACTCCTGTCACACATCTGGGGCAGCATAATGCATGCGCATCTAAAAAACTTCTGCCACTCCAGAGAACAATGAAGGAGAGGGGAAAAAAATATGCTATTGAGTTCTTTGTGTTTGTTTGCTTCTCTTTAGAGCCTTTTTTTTTAAAAAAAAATCATTAAAGCATTCATGTTTTCAAACTTGGCCTGGGTTAAGGTTACTAAAGTGTAGAGATGTGTCTCTGGCTGTTCCCAGGAAAAGCAATTTAAACTTGGTGGAATTGTTTCTGAGAAATGCATTTGCATCTGTTCAAACATAAAGTTTGTCAGCTAACGTCTTTAGAGTCTGCCTGTGCAGAGCAGTTCCTCTGGTTCATCTGAGCCTTGAAGCAGGACCACAGCACGTGAGCCTGCAATCCAGCCAACTATTGTCCAGACTGGCACTGTAAGGGCAGAGCAGGACTTTTCCTGCATTTCTGGCTGGTAGGGTACTCAGCAGGGAAGAAGTGGTCTCCTAACTGGAGCCCTGGCAGCGTGGATTTGGAAAACACAAGTTGTCTTGAATGCAGAGGAGAAATAAAAAACACTGTGAGGCTTACAGTCAGGGCTAGAAGGTGTTTAGAGATAAAAAGGTCAGGTGAAAGAGAGTAGCACAGGAAGGGACAAATAGGAGAATTGTCAAATACAGCTAGGGCAGAAGAAGTTGGGGAAAGAGTGAGAAGAAATGGAAGGGAAAAGGAGATGATGTGAGAGGACAGTATCCAGGTATCAAGAGACACTTTAATACTGGCACTTTCTATGTATTGAGTGTTTCACTTAGCATCTTTCAGTGTTAGGAAATCTTTTGACACATTTTGGGAGGGAGCAAAGATGACTGTCACTCAGTCAGCCCATGGTGGAGGTTTTCCTTATAAAACAAAGAGGATATTAAGTCCTCTGATCATTTTAATGTGAGCACAAACTCAGGACCTGACCTGACCAGACCATTTCAAATTTTATTCATCTCTGTATGTGCTGCCATGGATGCCATGAGGTCATACCAGTTCAGAAGTGTCCTGGTTTGAGGTAAAACAGGACCAATTTTGTTCAGTAACTTTGCTTCTTAGCTGGGCCTCTTCTAACTGCTGAAATTAACAGCCTAAACCACGACAAGAAGAAATTTGGATTACTACTTTTCCAAATGTAAGACATTTCAACCAACATTCTTCAAAATGTAAGCCTAATGATTTAGAAATTATAATTTGCGGCTTTAATATTTTTTACTCTTCTGGAAAAAAATGTGTGCAGTATTTCTGGCCATTTCAGTTATGAAGAAGACTTTCCCAATGCACAACTGCTGCAGAAGTTTATTGCTGGATCTTTAAGTTTCTTAGAGCATTTCTTTGCATAGTAACAAATAAGGAAGAAAACGACCTGGTGCATTTCTGAATGCGGTGGACTGTAGTGAAATGATCAAAAATCCTTCTACCATTACCCTGCTGCATGGTGAAAGAAGTGCTCTCAGCAGAGGCAGGACTTAAATTTTTTTTTTTTTTTTTTTTTACGGCAACACATAGCTTACTCTGTCAAACTGCTTCATGCAGCAGAATAAACAATCCAGATGTGTCAAGTCTCATGTGCTAAGGGTAAAACTCCTGCAGCTGGCTGTCCTCTCAGGCACTTGTGTCCTTAGGTGTGTATCTCAGTCTCCTGTAGCCCCAAAGCATCGCTCCTGCCCTGTGACTCCCTCTGCCAGACATGGCTGCTTGGGTGGACCAGCAAAGCAGCTGGGAGCCTGCTCGCTGTGTGTGGGAGCGGTGAGCATGCTGCCTCTGACTCTGAACACGTGCTGACAGGTCCCCAAGGGTGGACATGCTCCCCAGCTAGACACTGGCACTGGAAACCCTCCACCACCAGGTACCTGGCCTGTACCTCCCTCACACAAACTAATTGCATGGGCACTTGGGAGAGAGGAAACCCAGGAGATCTGCACCTCCCCTGATGTCCACAGGTTCCCAAAGTTGCTCTGGAACAAACAGCCAGCTTCTGTTGCAGCAACTGCATAGATCAATGCTGTTATATATCCCAATTCTGCAAATAGTTTTTACGTTATTGAAAATGGCACTATGGAGGCAGTGCAAAGCCAATGGAATGTGGAATTAAATAGTATAGGACGCGTGATGCATTTTCATGTACAGGTCAATGTAAACCACACTAATCCTGTGTCATTGCTGAGTCCTTTCCAGCTACAGGATCTAGAAAATCTGTTCAGAGGGAAAAATTACCTGTTAGGAAGCCCAAGAGGAACAATCCTGTTGCTAAAAATACACAACCATAACTGCAAAGGGAGAGGGAGAAAAGTGAAAGAGAGGCAGACTGGTAGGGCAGCGTGAGGGATAATTCCTAATTGGAAAAGAAAAAAAAAACACATGAAGAGCCATAAAGGAGGTGAGAATATGAAGAAGGAAGGACAAAGAAAGACAAAGTCAGGAAGGCTGGAAGAGCAAAGTGGAGACAGAGCAGGAGTTTAGGCATAAAAGAGGAAAAGAAGGAATTACTAGAGTGGAAAAAGCCAGTTAAGGATATTTTAGAAACTATTAGCAATGTGTCTTGCAACTCGAGTTGCAATGCTAGAGACTACTGTATGTTGGCTGGACACACTCTAACCGAGATTTAGCTTTGGAGATGGATAGCTTACCAAATGTCTGGCTTCCTTTGGTCATTTCTCAGGCCCATGTGGACCACTCATGGAAACTAATTACACTTTCTCTAAGTGCAGTTGTAAGAGCACAGATTTGTGCATCCTTGGATTTTGTACCATTTTTCATGTAGATGCGTCCTTTTGTTCTGCTCACACTCTTAGCCTCTGTGAACTCTTTGAACTCTCTGCTCCAGTGGAGCAGTGAGCTTTCTGAAGTGCATAGCATAGTGTCTGGTTAAGTTACTCTGGCACACATTTCCTGCTTTTGGCAGACACCCACAGTTTAGCAATAGGAACAAAGTGATCTGTCTTCATAAATATCAAGTGGTTATTTCTGGAGAAGAAAAGAGTGAGATACCTTGCTGAAATATATGCTTTGGCTGGCTAAGCCTTTGACACATCATTGCTTAGAAAAAACAACAAACATTCTCATAATCTTTAAGTACTGCTGCCCTTTAGATACTATCAAGTAGTAGAGGTAAGCGTGAAGCACCGTGAGATCTGCACATTTGTCATCACCACAATCCATCTAGTTGTGTTAACACTTATCCTGTCCTCTAATGCTCATACAAGTATAAACCTGGACGGAGCTGAGTTAGGGTTTCGACTGAGATGGCTGGCCTGGCATTGGATTCAGTCTGCAGCCTGAGAAAAAGGTTTTGCTGGGGCTAGTTTTTTTGCTCAGCTGATTCCAAATCTCGTCCCTGCACCCTGACTTCTTGTCAGAGCGTCTCTCTCACCGAGAGAGACCTCTCTCACCAAGAGAGAGTATCTCTCCTATAATAAATCCAATTTATGTCAATTACTTCACTCAACAAACCTATTTTAAGAAAATAGGATTGCCCAAGTTAAATATAGAAATGAGTCCTGCCTCCTGCTGTTGTAGATATATAGCACTCCCAGTCAAGGAGGCTGTTACAAGTATTAGTGCTATTACTGCTTAGCTTTTTAGACAAAAGGTCCATCATGCTGTAACTCCTGGACTCCAGGATCCTGGCTGTCTAGTGTCTGAGGGCAAACTGTGGGTTTGTATAGGATGGTACTGATTTGAACAGGGATCTGTACAGAGGAGATACTTCCTTTGCTCTATTAGTTTCACTTTACCTTCTTTGGCTATGAAAGAGCAAAATATTTTTAAAATAAATCCCCATCTTTCCAATGAATTTGCCCAGTTTGGCAGGTGATGGCGAGAAAGATATTAACAGCTGGTTCTAGGCTCTTGCTTCAGTCGCCTTGCGTTATGGGCATTCAACCAATTTTCCCTAATGTTTAGTTCAGCTCTCATTCCAGATCTCCTTTTTTTTTTCAAACAAAAAGGAAGAAATAAGTGGTTAGCTAATAGCAAATATAACTAAAATAATATTTCTTAATTAAAACCTATTTGGTATTTGTACACCAAAATGGAAATATTTGAGAAACAAATATACCAATATAAATGCATACTGAGTGCAACTTGCTGATGGATTGTGACTTGCTGATGCAGCTTGTTAATGCACCAAACCAAAAAAATATGTTCTTGGTTTCCCTTTAGAAAATGCATAATAATTGAAGTGTAGAGTTTTGTTTTTATACCTGCTAATGCCATAGAAAAGATCAATGCTTTTCATGATTTAATGCCTTTTTTTACCAGTGACAAGGAAGAATTCTCCTTTGTTGGTTCTAACTGGATGCTGGTAATCACTGGAAGATACCAGATTTTTCCAGTGACAGTTTCAGAAATAACAGAAGAAGAACAAGAGGAGTAAGGAACTAACTTATAAACAAACTTGCAAAACACTTTTGAAACCTTCCTGCTGTTGTAGTGAATTTTGCCTTGGAGTAGAGCCTACACAGTTCTTCTTCCCTAATTAAAAATAAATACCCATTCTTAGGTCCTGTCCCTTCCCTTTTCCTTCCTTTTTTCAACCACTCATATTTTATTAAGTATAGCACATCTAATAATTCCTGTATGCAATGTGAAGAGGACTCAATTTCATACCTAAACTGTATTTGTCCTTCTTACTTTGCTAACTGTATAGCACGCCTAAAATTTGTAACAATCAATGAGGTACTATTGACTAGTGCTGGATGCTCAGGTGCACTTGAGGTGTTTATAGTGTTGGGGCTGAGCGTTACGTAGCTCAGATTCCTTAAATTTACCCAAGGTCAAATGCATCATGTTTTTTTTCAGCAATGATTGACAGTAATATAGAAGCAGCATTTTATTTTTAGCCATTCACATCAGATACACATGCTTTTTTTTCCTACAATCCCACTTTATTAAGATGTAGTTGTAAGCAACTGAGCTTTTCTGACCCGGCACCAAGGATTCAACTTGAAGTCTGTATTTATTACCTGTGTGGCCAGAAGTCAAGCGCAGTTGCAGATTCCCTTTGACTGTCAGTCTTTGATGGAGTTGCCTTCTGCAAGTGCTGCCGTCCACGGTGTCAGCCTTCCTGGGATAGCGAGTATCACTCTGGAGTTTCACTCGTAAATGCTGGTGTTAAGCAATTGCTCATCTATTCTAGGGAGTTTACTCGAACGTTTTTAACTTGTTCAGTTTGTGTGTAATGTTGTTAGATGAGTCATGAGACATTATGAAATCCTGAAGTTATCGTACTGGATTAGAGCAGAGGTCCTTCACAGTCAGTGCTCTGTCTTGGCAGGAGCCAATACTGGGTCATGCAAAAGAAAGTGCAGTAAATGGTGGGCTGTTGCCCAGGGCAGCTGCTACTTTCCACCTCTCTTAAATGGAATACAATTTATCCCCTGAAATATGAAAATGAATATGCATTCCAAACCCTCAGAGTTTTTCTTCTCTTTATTAAAGGACCTGTATGTATCTGTAACCTGTGGTTATGCCCCTTCTTCTCCCAGTCCTACCGAGGTCTTTACTTCAATGTTGTTTCCATATCACATTTAACAGACATTCCATTGTATTCAAGCTTACTTCCTTTCAGTACTGTGAAAACTCTTGGTCACAGCTATTCAGCTCTCCCAATTAAATTCTTTTCTAATATTGTAGCTTATTTTTTATCTCTAATATGTCTGTTCTTACTAATCTTCAGTCCAAATCCAGGAGCCCCAGTGGTTCAGTATGCCTCTCTTGTTTTGCCACTGAATCCTTCTGCATTCCTGCTGTCTTTGCCTTAAATCAGTGCTGACCAAACTTTCTGCTCTCCATTGCCCTTCTTCTCAAAAACTCCTCAAACCTGAGCATGGTGCCATCTGTCTCAGGGTTTCCTCAGTCCTTCTCCCATCCCTTGATCAGATGTGCGCCTGTGTCTCTTGCCCAGGAAAGATGAGTCTGCTTCTGCCAGATGTCTTCATCCAACCCTGAGCCTGCTACTAAGAGACCTTAGGGACAAAGGACAAAGAGACTAAGGGACAAAGAAAGAGTGTCCCTACGAACAGGCTTCAGGTTGGATGAATTTCATATGTGGGCCACAAATAGCTCAAGGATTGTAGATTGAGCAAATTTTTTTAGACAGAATACTCAGAAATGAACCTGACATGACAGGTTTACTATTGTTTTATACAGTTGAATTGTAAGCTTTTCAGTAATATGTATATCTTTCTTGTTCCTTTAATTATAGTAATCAAAAGATCGTCCAAAGATCTTTGGAGGATCATGGAAGTAAGATGTTTTGCATGTGGCTTGGAAAGGAGAGCTGATTCCAACTTTGTGTTAGTCATAACTAGATCTGTAAATCTGCACGATTAAAATAAAAAGGGAGCTCTCTTGCTCCCATCATAGTCACTGGACAATGATTTAAGATGAGTTTACAAACTGGGCTGTGGAACAGCAAGTGATTACAGTTATCTGATGACTTCACACAGTCCCAGTGGTGCAGGAATTGGGCACAGAGCAGCCCCCCAGCCTGGCGAGGAAGATGTGCCCTGCAGCTGGCAGTCACTCAGTGGCACGCACAGCTACTGCGCACCCTCTGCGCTGGCATGCTCCGCTGGCAGCTACAGCCGGACATCAGCTCCAGAAAAGAGCCCGGCTTCTGAACTTACAGCCTTCCTTATATTAGGAGATGAGATACAACTGCAATACTGCAGTCAAGAGATCTGCCGTCTGTCCTGTACCTGCAGTGGGTATTGCTGGAAGCAATTAGACTGGCAAAAAGTCTGGCATTCCCGCCTGCCGGCGTTGCTGGTGTGTGTGTGACCAGAGTTGTAGCTCATATTTTGTTCCTGAGGCTGTGCCAGAGCGTGTCTCACTGTGCACAGCTTCTTAGCAAAAGGGACACGGCCCACCCTGCGCAGTACAAGTGGCTGCTAATAACCTACTTGCTCTCCTTGTTTAAATATACCTGGCTTGTTGACCTTTTCGGGCTACTGCAGAGTCCAGAAGAATAAGTAAGTGAGGAAGGGCAAAGCATCTCAAGGTAGGATGTTTGAGGAGAGGAATATGAGGGGTGAGGAGGCTCTACCCCAGTTTGTGACACCAGGGCGTCTATATGAGGGAGGGATAAAATGGTTTGTATCACTTTTGAAAGTATTTTAGGGTATTTTGTTTTACATCCCCTTTGAACTGATAGCAAGGCTGCCTGCTGCTTGGAACTGGCATTTTAACTGTTACATTTGTTTAAACCCAGTCTGGGATAACTGTAAAGTTTTGAATTGGGCACAGGAAAATTAGCTGCCAGATTGTGCCCTGGTGTTGACTATACACAGAGAATCGACTTGACAGTCTTCTGTAAGTATTCAATGGGAATCAGCGGAACACAACTCAAAAATAGCACAAGTTAAAATTTACCTCAGAGTGGAATCCACAACTAACCTACAGGATTGGGCTCAAAAAGAAAAAGTATGTGCAGATTTTAGCAAAGACTCTTCAGCAGCAGATATCTTTGGGACACATCATATGACATCCATAAGTCTCCAGAATAATTAGAGGCTTTGTGCACGACATCACGGATGACCCAGGCAGAAGTCCATCACATTTGTTAACATCTTGAGCCTTCATCCATATGGTCAGGAATGCCAAGGGTGCCAGCAGCTCCCCAGCAACATGATTCCAGTGATGACTTATGGCGAAGACTCTTATGCTGTTGATTGTCGGTGCAAATAAAACTGTTTTGAGGTCAGTGTAATCTCCCCAGGTTTGGACACCAATCTTTTCAACCTGTTCACAAGACAGATCAAAGGCAACTCCACTGTTTCATACCAGAGAAGTCCTTTCAGGTCTCACTGGTCTGTAGTTAGTGTGACACAAATCACATAGTTTTGCTTATCACCTGCAGTACAGATATTTGTACAAATTAAGAAAACCAAAAGCATACCCTAAGAAGGGAGCAGCAGCAAAGAGTCTAGAGAGAGGCCAAGTAATGATGGAGGAATTAATAATAGCCCCAAACAGTGACAAGAAAAGGGACTGGGTGAGAGTCAAAAGGTCAAAACTAAAAACAGATCACCAAAGGTGAAATCGGAGCTGAGTGCCCACCGCAGTACTCATCCCTTCCTGAAAGCATCCAAAGAGCAACCAGGCAAAGGCAGAACAGGGAGAGGAAATCAGGCCTGTGCCCATCAGGATGGCGCACATCAGCCTTCTCTCTCCGGGTGCCCTGGATATCTGCTGAGCCCAGGGACAGAGGGAGAAGGAGCTGGGGAAGGTCTCCTCTATGTTAGAGAGGCCTTTGGTTGAGAAGGTACCTATAAAGTGGTGAGAAGTGCAGACAGCACCTCAGCAAGGGGGTTTCAGGGAGCAACAGAAGGGGCTGCGACATGCTCTCAATGTCTTTCCCCTGCAGGAGGGGCACGGCTTGCCCACCTGTGTGACCCCTGCAATGACTGCGGCCAGACCCCCCACTCAGTGGAGTGTTTTCCAATGCACGGCCCCAGCCATGGAGTCAGCTCAGCATACATGTAATCTGCGAGGGCTCTGAAGGCATCACCATCATGGGAGCCTGGCTGCCTGGCCTCACTTGGACCACCAGCCCTCCTCACCTTTTGTATGTCTGGGTGAGACAAGCAAAGAACTGGGGTGTGTGGAGCCCAGACTGTGGAAATGGTTCTCAGGCATCATTCAGCACATTGGTTCATCCTCACTAGGGATGCAGGGGAGGCCTGCCTTCCATCCTTCAAGGAGAGCCAAAAAATCCCTGCAGGAACTCAGAGCAGCCCTGGTCAGAAGTCCATAACTCTCTTCTGGAGGCTGGCCAGGGTCACAGGGGATGGGCCAGGGCATTCAGACAGTGCCCTGGCATGGGTACGACAAGCTGGGTTATGGCCAGCACCTGTCTTTCAAAGTGAAAGGCACCATATCAGCCCTGCCTGCCTTAGCAATATCTCCAATTCCTGGCCCCTAGTTCATCCCAGTTAGACCCAGGAGAGGTCCTGGTGGCAGAGGGCTAGATGGGTAGATACAGTGGTAGGCTGGTGACCCAGAGAGTGGGGCAAGGCCAGCTTTAGCAATCTGACCTGCCTATTGAAGTAATATTGACAAATTGGACCCGAACAGCTATGAGAAGAAGTGAGAAACTTCTTGCAAAAGGAAAGTCAGAGAAAGCGAATTGTATAGAAAAGAGAATAATATCAAACCATAAAAAGTGAGTTTAGGAGGGGAATTTATACAGCAGATCAGAGCAGGACTTGCACTGCTTTATCCTTTGTCAAAACCAGTTATGTTTGAGAGTCTTAATTTTTGCAGCTGATACAAACAGAAGTTTCTAGCATGAGCTGGCATTTCTCAGCTCCCAGCAAAGTTGATTGTTGCCATGGTGCTTCCCAATGCTGCTGTTTCAGGATAAAGGTTATAGGCCCTTGGAGGTGACTTGTCCTGCAGTAACAGGAGGGCAAAAATCAGCAACAGACCTGCCTACCATGGATAGAGTGGATGCAGGAGAGAAAGAGCCAGCATGCAAAGTATAAGTACAATTGCAGGGGAGCCAGGAGGCGTCAGCTTTTCTTTTGTTGAGGGAGTGAAATCCTGGCATTGCTGAAATCCCGCCTCATAGCAGTTTTGAAAATCCAGGTCAGGATTTCATCCAAGAATCTTTGCTGTGGAGAAACTCCTCCAAGAAAATCTGCTTGGGTCTGTAAATCCAGAGGCCAGATTCGGTTCTCTGTATCTGAACAATGTCTTTGTTTTAATACAACACTTGTCAGCTTGTACGACATAGCTACTTGAGGGTGCATAAACTACTCCTGATGGGTCTTGAAAAAGCAACTGAGATAAAGTGGGGACATTTAATACGTTTAAATATTCCATGGAAGAGTCTGCATCTCTGATGGAATCATTTTGCAGTGTGAAAATCAAAGAGGGACTGAAGGCCACCATTTTAGAATAACAGAACAAAAACTGGCCTTTTGGATTTAGACTAATAACAAATTTGACCTTTTTCTTTTAGTAGAGTATTGATGACTAATCCTTTATTCCTTTATTATCTTTACTGGCCAAAGGCACTGCATCTGACTAAACCGTTGCCAACAGCTTCTATTTAAATGAGTGAATAATAAATAATTCATCTTCTCCGTCATTTATTTTCCAGAAGAACAGGTTTACAAGGGAAAATAATTTGACATTGTGTTAAATTTCATCTTAAAGGTATTGGTCCAGCTCCTGGAAAGCTCCAGAGACCCTCACCCAAACAGGGGGAGACTATAGGTCTGCTTTTCTTCCTACAGAAGGTGGAAATCTTTTCACAAATATTACCGTAACCAACTAAGAGTGTGTTCTCAGTCCTCCTCCAACAGCTTGTTAATTGGAGATGTTGATGCGGCTGCTGTGTCTTCTCCTCCCCAGGACCCAGATGCAGCGGTTCAGATAGCTTTCAAATACTTGAAGGGAGGATGCCAGGGGGATGGGAGCAGTCTTTTTTCAGTGGTGCCCATTGATAGGACGAGGGGTAATGGGCACAAGCTCGAATATAAGAAGTTCCATCTTAACATGAGGAGGAACTTCTTTACTTTGAGGGTGGTGGAGCACTGGAACAGGCTGCCCAGAGAGGTTGTGGAGTCTCCCACTCTGGAGACATTCAAAACCCGCCTGGACGCTGTCCTGTGCAACCTGTTGTAGGTGACCCTGCTCTGGCGGGGGGGTTGGACTAGATGATCTCCAGAGGTCCCTTCCAACCCGGACTATTCTGTGATTCTGTGAAATCCAGCATCCCATTCCTGAAGGGCAAAACCAATAATTATTGGTAACATTACTCCAAAACACATTCCTTTCCATACTGTAATAAATATGACAAACGTGATATCACTGTCTAAAAAACATTCTCTGTACCTCTTAGGTTTCACTATATTTAGAAATATTTAGCACTTCTGCATCACAACTGTCTTAATTGCTGGAGATCTGGCTTACCTTGCTTTGGAAAGCAGTGAATACAATAACGTGTTGTTGCTTGTACTCTGCTTACTCACTTTTAGACATGCTCAGTACGATTTAATCTAGATTTATAATGTTATGACAATTTATGCCTCAGCTTGCTTAAGTTGTTATTGGCAAGCCGGGATGTGAATTACTTATCAATAGTGCTTATATATTGGTATGACGAGCACCATGCAAAGCCCAAGAGGGCAAAAGAAAGAAATTAAGTGTAGATTTTACCACATATAGAACTTAATCGGCCAGGTAAGAAAATGCCTAACAAATATGAATGTAACTTCTCCATTTCACTCTCCCAAGGACGATATGGGTTGTCCAAAGTGTCAAGAGGGATACAGACACCTGAACCAAAAATATGTGAATATTAAAACTATACAAGCACTGCTTATTTGCTCCTACAAATGTGACTGCTAGTGTTAGCATAGCTTTTGTCTAAGGAAGCCCTAGCTGCTGGAGCTGCATGGAAATCTTGGCAATTAGCATATTAAACTTAGGGGTTTAGCTCTTCTTATTTTAATGAAAAGTTTGAAAGCATGGAGGAGAGGCAGGAATTGGAGGCAAAGCAGCTCCCCCAGACAGCTGACAACTTTGCTCTGCCTCTGCATCGAAGTGTCCGAACAGAGCAGGACAGAGCTGCTGTGTGTTGGAGATGAGTGGACATCACCTGAGCAGAGCAGGAGAGGCTGGGAAAGGGGATTACACCTCAGGCTATACACTGCAGGGGATGTGAGAGCCAGGCGGGTCCCGGCACTGTCTCCAACTCCATCTCCACCAAGGACTAAAGCCCTCAGGGATCAGTCCTGGTAGCGGGATCAGAAACAGCTTCTCCATAACAAAGTTCCTCCACAGTGCATGTGGCATAGCAATGCTCCTTTGGGGAATCAATATTGCAGTTGGTACTGCCCCACAATACTTTGGTTTGAACATCAGTGTGCCCCTGTGCCTCCACAGCATCCTTTGCTTGGCCCTCTGCAGCATTACTGCAAAGGGCAGCCCAGGTCTTAAAACAAAAATGCTGTTTGTGGGCAAGAGTTCCCCATTTTACCAAGGGAGAAGGAAGGTGGAGAGACATTCCCAAGGCAGCAGTGACTCTGGATGAGGTTTCTAGTTTCTTATCTTGTGTTCAGTCCTGAAGGTTCAAAAAAATGTGGGTATCATCTGCAGTATTTCTCGTTTCCATTAGTTGCTGACCTTATTTTGTTACACTTGTTTTCCTTTTTTCAATCCTTATTGACCTTTTTCATATTTTGTGTTTTGTTAAAGCTTCTTTTTCCTACAGCAGAGAAACTGCAAATACAGTGTTATCATGAGTAATGTGCTGACTTTGTTTTCTTGTCTACCTTAGGACATTTATTTACCCCTTCTTCACTAGAGGCAGACCTTTCCCACTGCAATTGCTTTTCTTTGGCACGTTATTCTGTATCTATAATGGCTTCCTCCAGGGGTACTACCTGATTTACTGCGCTGAATATCCAAACGATTGGTGTACCGACATCAGATTTACATCAGGTAATTAGACCTGCAGGATTCCCAAGATCTAATCTCCAAGCAATTTGGAAGCATTTTGAGTTATGTCCTAATCTTCACTGAACATGTGAGTCAAATCAGTTGTGATGGAAATCAGCATAAAACCTGCCTGCTGGCCCAGATAAAACAAATAAATGCGCAATGACTTTTTTGTTGTTTTTTTTTTTTTTTTTTTNATGTGCTAGTCTCAAATCACCAGCCTTGTTCTACTGACACCACTCTAGAGCCTCCTGCTGCTATGGGGCTGCGGAGGTGCAACCTCAGGCCTCAGCTGAACAGGGATGTGCCCTTGCTCAGCCAGAAACATCCACCCAGCAGCAGCCGTGTGCACGCGTAAACTGTGGCTTTCTCTTCCCTGCCAGGGAGCTTTGCATTTGATGCAGCTATTCCGACAGAAAGAGAAAAGAAGGGCAAAACCCCAGCATAAATGAAGCTTTAGAGACAAAGGGCTCTTTTTTCTTGTGTAAGGCACATGGAAAGATTAGAGGTCATGCACAGTCTGGTTCTACGTTAATATGGTTCCTTTATATTCTGTAATTTAATAGCTTAGCTGAATATCACCCTGTAAAATCCCTGAGAGAATATCTGAGCAGGAGCAGCTAGGTGGCGTTACACATTCGGTGCTGCACAGAGGATATTTTTTAAATGCGCACACAGAAATGAAGATTAACATGGAGGTCTGAGGAAATGTTTTGGATGTGACAAGTACAAAATAACCAAGGTACTTTCTGTACCCTGTTTCAGACTGTGCGTGCAAGTTCAGTCTTTTCAGACAGCATCACATATTAAAAATCCTGGACATTTTTTAGTAAGAGCTCCCAAGCCCAAGAAAGAAAACACCACATCACATAATTTGCATGATAAATAATGGAAAATAATAATTAATGGAAAAAAAAAAAGGAAATCAGAATTAGCAGTACTTGAAACATTAAATAAAACCCAGTATATTCTTCCTCCACAGAACCTTACCAACTTTCTGTTGCTACTGGAAGTGTTCAGGTTTTATCAGCACTTAGTCTTTTTTCTATACTTAATAGCACACATCACCTCTATTTCTTTCCTTGCTTCCCAGTCATTGTCAGAGGTGGTTTTCTCAGTGTCTAATGTGGCATGAAATGTAGGGCATGTCACCTGCAGAGTCTCTCAATCAAATGTCTCTAGTTTTTCACCTAAATGGAGTATGGTCAATGAATTATTCTGGCCAGAAGCTGTCAGCATCTTTCAGCGAGTAACTACTCCATGTGCGTGCCCATAGCTCTGCCCAAGCAGCCTCACTGGCAGTGGACTGAGCTGCGCTGAGACGTAGGTTCCCTTCCCAGCTCCGATGATGTGCTGGCTAAGTTTGTGTTCTCTGTGCTCCTCTTTCCCTAGCTGTAAAATGAGAGTAACGGTACTTGCCTACAGCTCAGTGGTTGCTCCGCAGTAACATCCACAGCAGTGTCTGTTGGGTAGTACCCTGTCCCCTCGCCTTGATGTTCCATAAATGGTGATTATGGCCAGCTGGGAAGTTCAGCTTTTTCTCACACCAGCTGAAAGTGCTCTGGTCTCACCAACAAAAGAGCGTGCTCAGAGTGGTGATTGTTCTGTCCAGAGTTGCTCTCCATACTGAAGCTATCCAATGCAGGTGATCCCACAGGACTGTGATCCCACGACTGACACAGAGATATAGCGCTATTTGTCACCAGTCACCTATGCTTCTCTTGTTCAGTAGGCTTCTCAGGAGCAGCACATCGTTTGACCCACTTTACGTTAGGTCTCCTATCTGCCTGCTCCAAAGATAAACCTCACATATGTGCTTGAGTAGGGATAACTAGGCAAAGTTCTCTTTCTAATCCATTTCTTGTTTGTTTCTTAGGCCTCTTCTTATTTCTGCTGGGAATGGGAATCAACATTCACAGTGATCTCTTGCTGCGCCAGCTGAGGAAGCCCGGGGAAGTCACTTACAAGATTCCTCAGGGTATATTCTTATCCCCCACCTCCTTGGAGAAAGTAGGGCAGCAGGATAGATAATGTTTTCTGACTGAATTCACAGCAAAGCGACAATAATAGCAGAGGTGCCAGTACTGCACGAGTACTTGGTTCACATGCCCCTCTGAGCTGCAGACAGTTCACGAGAAGCAACAAGAGTATCTGGAAAACATGAGCTGTAAGGAGAGGCTTTAGGAAATGGACTCGGTAATTTAGAGAAGACTGAAGTGGGACATCATAGGAAAAGGATTTTAGCCTTGTAAAAAGCAGCTGCAAAGACAGAAAATTTCTTCTCCATGCCCAGGAAGAAGAAGTAGAGGAATTCTTACACTGCAAAAGGGAGATTCAAAGTGTAAACTTTAGGGGAAAAAGTAACACCAAGCATGCAAGGTGCAGAATTTCCTTTCCGTCTCCGTCAAGGTGAGGAAGAGTGGCCATGGGCCAGAGCAGTGCATCAGGAAATGTCTAGCTCTGTACAGCAATATGGATGGGGATCCAGGAGTTTCCAGTTGACTCCTTCTGCTGGCTTGTTATGGATGGTAATATCTCTCCCCCAGAGTTTCTCACCTCCAGTACTTACCTGCCTCTTGTAGACGTGATTAGCTAAGGTGCAAAACTGAGATCCAGATTTTGCATTCCCCAAAGGCAGTGGAGTTGCAAAACATTTTTTAGGGCCTGAAGAGAATTGACTAATGTTAATAATTTTAATTTAAATTAAATGGGCTTTCTTAAGTCCTTTTCCAAATGAAAATAAGTGATTGTAAAAGTACTGAAAGCCCCTGGGTTAGAATCACCTTTAATTCTTGTGCAAGATCCTCCTTTGGCGTGCCTCCACTGGCTTCAGGGCAGTAGGTTTAGGTTGCTGTTATGGGCTCTGAATAAGAAAGGTGGCGTATTCTGCTGCTGACTTTATAGGAAAGAACTTTCCATGTGCATGAGGTGATTGTAAAAATGACATATTTTATCTGTTGCTTCAGGGGGACTGTTCACCTACGTTTCTGGAGCCAACTACTTTGGAGAAATTGTGGAATGGTTTGGCTTTGCCATAGCAACCTGGTCCCTACCAGCCTTCGCCTTTGCCTTTTTTACTCTTTGCTGCATCGGGCCACGTGCTTATCACCACCACAGGTATCAAACTGTTTCTTGCCATATGCTGCTGCTTGCTCTTGGAGTGCAGTTTGCAAAAAGCCAGGGAGGGGCAGAGAAGCAGGGCCAGGATTCAAGATAAAATTGAAATTTAATACTATGTACAAGAGCTGTACCGGCTTACTTGTGACTGGGTGAAAGTAAGGCAGTCAGCTGGAGCCCCTGTTGAGTCAAGTGGGCCTGATAGTTACTTAATCTGGCAGGAGTTACATCACTGCTTCCGCTGTGCAAAAGCTTCTTTTTACTGAGCCTTGTAAATGTGAACCTTTCCTAAGGGTTACCTTGCAACATCTGCAGTCCTTTGGAGTAGATATGGTCCCCTGATCTGCATTCCTCAAGTTTCTACTTCAGGTCTGTCAGAACCTTAACAGTATTATCAGCTTTCACTTAACCTGGTGCAAATAGTTTCAGAACACTCTTTTGCAGAGTAACACACAGAGGTTACAAAGTGAGGCAGTTTGGAGGAGTTTTAAAGTTCCTCAGCTGAGCTGTATTGAAACTGTGCAGTTTCCTTGTATGTATGCAGGTTCACTCTCTTGCTTGTTTTCTTGCAGGTACTATCTCAAGACATTTACGGACTATCCAAAATCAAGGAAAGCCTTGATTCCTTTTGTTTTTTAATGACTGAAATATGGACTCTGGGTTCTGTTTTTATAGGGCTTTTTTCAATTCCTAGTTTTAATGTTAGGTCTGATTATAATTAATTGTACAAATGATAACCTGGGGTTGTAAGAGACAAGAACGTAATTTGGAACTGAAGTTCTTGGGTTTAGTTACAGGGGAAATTGCAGATAGTTGTGGGCAAAGGGACTCCCCAAACAACATATTTGCTTGTCAGTGGAGTTCTGCCTATGGAAAGTGGATATATAACTGCACTGACATCTGAGAAAAAGCACTGGCTAAAAACTGATGCAGAAAAGTAGAAAGTAAGGCCATGACTTCAGAGCAAGTCTTCAGCAGCCACTCCAATTTCTAGCACTTCGGCAGCTGCTTCTCCCTGCCTCCATGCCGTAGCACACATGCCCTCGCTCTGCCGGCACTGCCCTGGGTGTTGCCACACTTTAAACCGGAGTAGGGGTCTTCTTTGCCAGGAAAATAACTCAGCCCATTATTTTTCATCTAAAAGCCAGCTTAGCTCCCAGAACCATAATGCAACAAGAGGATACTTGTGCTGACACAAGGCTGGGAGTGGTGTGCCATGGCACAGAGGTGATGCAAAGTATGCAGAGATCGAATTATCTTAAGCTGGCACTCACAAGCACAATGTCTGTGTTCCTTCTTTAAGCAATACTCTCCTCACTATCAGATGATTAATCATCAGCCATCAGGGTTTTTTAAAATATACTTTGCTGAAGCAATTGCAGGTCCATTAGATTATTTTTTTTTTTCTTGCAAATCCAGAGCTCTTTTCAGAACAAAATTTGTCCACTCAAAACTACTCAATTGTTATTCATAAAAAGACTTGAGATGGTGATGTATGACAAAAATGACAACAGATAAAAAGTTCTGTGTTGAAGAAAATGTTCTCCAACACTGGCAGTACATTTTGTCTATGGAGAACATTTTCAGACACTCATATTAGGGAATGATAGAGATATTATTGAATTCTCACAAAAACACAGGATGTCTCTTCTTAATTTCAGAACATAGTTAGGAATTTTCCCCAAAATGTCATTAATCCCAATAGGAAGAGATGTCCCCACAGATGCGGACAGTTTTAGTTACCCTTTAGAGCATAAAATCCTGCTAAGAATTATGCTGAGTAGCTGGAAAGAAAAAGACCAGACTGCACATACTAAACATACTACCTGCTGCTGGAGTAACCTGATTGACTGTACACAATTTTCTCCAAAACACAATAAAATTCATGTAAAACACAGACCTGTGCTAGCTTGTAACTTGCTATTTGCAGAAACAATTCTCTGTGATGTTGCTTACCAAGTCCTGCTCATGTTGGCTTCCTCCTCCTGGGCAAACCCTCCCTCCTTTGCTCGTATTATTAATTATCTTGATTACCGTAGAGCAGAGTGGCCAGCTGAGGCTGGGTCCCATTGCACTGGTCCCTCTACAGTGCACAGGAGAGCCGGACCCTTTGCCATGTGTAGGCAAAGGGAAGGATGAAATAAGGCGCAAGCAGAATTGTCATTGCACGGGCCGTGAATGCCACATCAGCGCCACAAACGTGCTTTCCTTTTGTTTTCTTATATAAATCCTCCATGTGGACACACACTGGGAAGGATGTTGCTGGGTGTAAAGTCAGGGACAGAAAGGCTGGAGGTGATGAAGATGCTGGGTGGGAGGGAATGGCCTCTTCCCCAGGGAGCAGATGCTGAGCGTGAGAAGCAGCCGTGCTTCCCAGCACTCTTGGCCTCAGTAGACCCTCCCTGATGATTCCTCTTTGCGCTTTTTCCCCCTCTCAAAGCCTCACAAGTGATGAGAGAGCAAATAGCCCATGGGTGCCAGTGCTCCTAGCTGCTGCCTCCTCCATCTATTTCCAAGCCACGGGGAGAGCAGGGACCAAGCTCTGCCTCACCCTTTGGACCGGAACAGGGCTTGTGCAGACTTCTCTGTCCCTCCTACCTACCCCTCCTGGCAGAACAGGACTATTCCCTGCATTTATTTTGTCTTGCTTAATATTTGCGCCAGATGGACCGTTATTGCCACTGTTAGTCCCAGGCCGGGATACCCATTGCAAGGAGCAGGGGACCAGAGTGGGAGAACGGGTTCTGGCTCAAGGTGGGAGATGGCCTGCCTGCAGGCTGGGGGCTCCCCACAGCCTGGCACCCCTGCACCAGCCCAGCACGGGGTGCCTCGGGGTGCTTGGATGCCCTGCAGGAACAGTTCCATCCTCTCTGCCATGGGCCTTGGAGATGTCGCATGGAAAAGGGCTGCAGGCAGGAAAGGAGCACGTCTTCCTTCTGCCCCCTCTCATGGCATTTTTGGAGAGCAGGAGTGACACACATGCGCTTTAAACCCCTTACAAGCAATGACGGCAGTTAATTGAGATGGAGAGGAGACACAGGCTCTCCCCATGCTGAGGTCCCCCATGGGGCTGGTAGCTGCTGCCCTCCCTGCAGGGACACCAGCCTGCCACACAGTGCACGGGAACGCCCCAGGGCAGCACACCTGGGGCAAGAGTGGTCCTGAGAAATTTCTTCCATCATCCCTTACTTTTATAAGGAAAACTATGTTCCTCTTGACTCTGGGAGAAAAACCACAGCATTTTCATATCCCTCTGCTCAAGCCTCTGGAGGCTACATACAAATATGATTTCAGAGCTGACTGTAAAGTGTTTTGAAAAGGAGCACTTCTCTGACTTTCTTTGTAATGTCCTTTTGTTCTGCCAAAAACTAACAGAAGTGTCCTCTGCTGGTAAGCATTTAAAATAATAGCTCATTCCTTTTCTCCCCCTTTTGCAATACTGTTTTTCTGTTTGGTTTCCTCCCATCATTCACATTTTAGTTTTAATTTATCTTTGAGAAATATTTATGTTTGGGTGCTGTTCCCATGGAGAGGGTCTTCCTCAGGACAGCTCTGAGTGTTGTTGCTCTGCTAGAAAGACCTCTCTTATGTGGAGCTGATAACCCAGCCTTCATCCCCACTGGCAGCCCGCTGGGAAAATTAATCCTTTATCCCCAGGGCTCTTGTTAATTTAATTATTTTTGTATTGTTCGAGTGCTTTTTTGAAAAGCTGACTTTCCGTAAACATGCACTATATTGCTGTGGTAATACACAAATGGCTTAATCATGCATCTGACAGTTTCTTCTGTGAAATGTGTTTTCTGCACCTAAGTGATCAGACAGACCACTTGTTGATATCAGAATTTAGATATCTAATCTCTTCTGACAACCGAAAACAGAATTAAACGCTGTTCACTGGGAGGAAAAGAGGAGAACAATGGCACTTGCCAGCCCTCATTCTCGTCTCCATGTGCCACACACGCTTCAGCCTTCAGCCGGCTTCAGTCCATGCTTTAGATGAGAAGTCACTCAAGACAATAGAAAACCGGCTCCAGACAATGTACAGCACTTGTAGCTATTGTTTTAAAGTACATATTTTATATAGTATATTTACACAAAAGGCAAACACCTCCCCCCACCCCCCACCCCACCCCAGTTTTGGCCTTTGAGTGACAGTCTTCAGGAAAAGCACTCATCTGGGAGCTGCACTCCTGCTCCCATTACTCTCCTGGAACATGAAGCCTCTTATGCTTGGCCAGAAGCTCTGAATATTTCTGCAGAAATGCCAAACCACAGTGTGTCCTGGAACCACAAATGCCAAGGAGCTCTCCCTAGGTAGGTAGAGTTCTCTAATGGCTTGGGCTCAAGAATACCTGTTTTGTACTCTTGATGGTGTCACTGACTGAATGACAAACTTCAGCAAGTTACCACTTTTGGGGTTGTTTTCCTTTCTATTGCTTGTCTGCAGAAATGGTCTTGAAGGCCAGGATTTGTTTCCACAGTACTTGGCAAAGCAGTCCCAAACTCAGCTGAGGCCTGTAGATACAACACAAATAAGACACAGCCTATTGCATATTCTTGGTAGACAGAATATTGCAAAATATTCTAAAGACATACAAAATATCCAAATGCACTGAAATGCATCTTAAGGAGATATTTTTGTGGTAATTTGTCACAGAAAAAGGCTAATTGGAGCCCTCAACATAAGATGGACATGGACCTGTTGGAGTGAGTCCAGAAGAAGGCCCTGAAGATGATCAGAGGGCTGGAGCACCTCTCCTTTTAAGACAGGCTGAGAGTGTTGAGGTTGTTCACACTGGAGAAGAGAAGCCTCTGGGAAGAACTCATAGCAGCCTTCCAGTATGTGAAGGGGGCCTACAAGAAGGCTGAAGAGGGACTTTTTATGAGGGCATGTACTGATAGGACATGGGGTAATGGCTTCAAACTGTCAGAGGGGAGATTTAGAATAGATATTAGGGAAAAAATTTTCACTCTGAGGGTGGTGAGGCACTGGAACAAATTGCCCAGGGAAGCTGTGGAGGCCCAGTCCCTGGAGGTGTTCCAGGCCAGGCTGGATGGGGCTTTGAGCAACCTGGTCTCGTGGGAGGTGTCCCTGCCCATGGCAGGGGGGTTGGAACCAGATGATCTTTAAGGTCCCTTCCAACCTAAACCATTCTATGATTCTATGATAATACGTGTGACCCATTGAACCTTAGAATCATTTGCTGACAGCAGATTTGTAGTTGATTCACTTCTCAAATTAACAAAATCTTTTTAATGCAAATCACCATAGGGTCTCATTTTAATCCAAGTATAGTCCTGGAAGCCTCATATCCTCTCTTCTGCCACCTCTGGGGTTCTCCTGAACCAGTCTAATTTCTCAGAGCAGGCTTGTCTAGAGTCATCTTCTCTCAAACCCAAACACCGCTGTCCCTGCATGAGTAATGTGATCTAGGAAACACAAACATCTGACACTAGATCAGGGCCAGGCCTGCAGGTTCCACATGAGTAGTATCATACTCTGTGAGTAAAGGCATTGATGGCCACTGAGCTGCTCAAGAATATGTCATTATTCACTACAAATGGAGGGAGCGAGTTTGATCTCTGTGGGAGCAAAGTCAGTGGGCAGACATCGAGAAGTGCCTAATGGTAACACCTGGAAAAGTAAAGGAAGATGTTCAGGTCTGGTTCTGGTTTATGTTAGCACAAGTTACAAGTGCCTTTCCAATGAATCTGTCTCTAGCTCTGTAAGTCTAAAAGGTAAAAGAAAACGACAGTTTTCAGAAGTTCATTAAGTTAGTTCCTTTGCATATTCAGAACAGACTGAGCTTAACTGATGCAACGTTTGGAACAATCCCATCACCATGCCTTTGAGCTAGGTGCCAAGGCCTCTTTCTCCCAGCAGGGTCAGTGGAGACATTTAGCTCCTCCAGGCAGTGATTCACAACACCCAAGCTAGAAGCCAACAATCCCACACAGGAGGCAGGGATGCTAGAAGTACAATGAGCCCACATCCATCCATTAATGGCATATGCATTGCTCATGGCCAGGCGGAAGACAGCTGTGTTTGGGCACTCAGATCTGCAGTGTCATTCCCAGAACCTGTTAGCCTATTTGAACACTTCTCATATCAGCTCCAGCATCACAGGCACCTGACAGATTGCTTTGCATTCTACTTGCCTACTTTTCCCAAGTTTGTCAGGTGGGATTACACATAATATTGTCACAGCCACACCTCCCTGCTAAACCAAACACACCGTGCCTGTTTGGGCTTTTTTTCACCCTGCAATGTTGCTGTCACTAGGAAAGGCTCTTCACTGTATGGGGATGTGTTGCATTTTTATGCTGTGTGGTAAAAGATGAGAAGGCTGCTGAGGGGTTCATTTTAATGGGTTCAGGGCAGCCTTGCCTGGGCCTGAACAGAGTCTGGGTGGAGTGGATTTCCCCTGCCTGGCCGAGTGGTGAGAGGGGGAGCAGCTCCATGAGCCCCCTGTGCCCCCATACTGTGCCCACTAGCCCTCAGGAACTAGCCACAGCCTCCCCCTGCCTACAGGGCACTGGGCATCACACCTGTGAAGGGGAACTCAGCTTTCCAGGGACCTCCTCATCTGCATCTTTATCCCCATCTTCCTCATCCCTGTCCTTCCACATAGGGGACTGCCACAGCTTGGGATGTTACACCAGAGCAAAGCTCTCCTCGCCCAGCATTGCCAGGTACACATGGCCAGCTCTGAGTGTATTTGTTTTCTGTAATGGAAACTCCTGAAATGACTCCCATCTCCCCAGCTAGAGAGCAGCTTGCAGATGATTTGGAAATTTGCCTCTGCCAAAATAGTATCTCTGCCATTTGACCAGAAAATCAGTGTTTCACATCTCTGCAGGAACAGAAAACCTGTCCTTTCACCAATTTCAAACATGGAAGGCATTCAAGTAGAGGAAAGCAAGAAAATGTTGTTCACAGTGGATTTCTAGAGATGTGGGAAGCTGGCTCTGGCAGGCCTACAGACAATTTTAAAATACCAGCAAACATCACTCTTTGGATAAAAAGCTGGTTTAGAGGAATTAAAATACATTTGCATCAATGGAGCCGCCTGATCTAAATCCTCTTTTCCCTCTGCTGGGAATTAGGGCTGGCACTCTGGTAGTAAATAGGTAAATGTGTATTTCAGCACTGAATGTACTAATCCTGCCTTCTGTGTGGCAGGGTGAAACCTTACCCTCGCACGTCCTGGCAGCCTCGCACACCAAGAAATGTTTCTGGGGGTGTTAACTGAGCTATGTCAGGCAGTCCTCTTATGTGTGATACAACTTCGGCTTCACGGCCAGCAAGCTAGAGCCTGAGCCCAACTGGTTATTAGCATATCTGTAGACAAAGTCATAAACAGTAAAACGCGGTGACTCTCCCAAAGCTGAGGTGGATGCACTGGAGCTGTGTTAATAACACTGGGCTGAACTCAGGCTTGGCAACCGTTGCTTTGCAGCATGTCAAATGGCAAAATTCTCCCTGACTTCAGCAAGGCTCTGATCTCAGCCATGTTTTCTCTCTTCAGACATATTAGTGGCCTGTACCCAGTGATTTTCAGCACTGTTCCTGCCCAGCATCCAGCCATGCGTTAGCCATAGCAACTCAGGCAAGCTTATTTTCATAAAGCAATATTGCCATTTTCCCTCTGTTTCTGGCTGAGATGCTGTTTCACAGGTATTTTCAGAATTTCTTCTCTGCCTATGTCTTGGGCTCTCAATGCATTACCTACAAGGGGGAGTAGAATAGATTTGTAGAATAGTAGAATAGTAGAATAGATTTCTAGAATAGTAGAAGAGTTTGTACCCCTATGCCTTTCCCTTCTTTTTTGTTATCAGAGTAATGTTTTCCAGTCTGGTTTAGCCACCACCTCAAGCAGAGACTGCCAATCCTGCAGCCCAGCTGAGAGTATCTGCTCTTCTGCCAGGATGGAGGCCAACACACACAGCTCTTCCACCCTCAGCATCCCATGATGGCAAAACCTTGCACCATTTGATCCTATTTGATTAACTTGCAGTTTGCATTGGTTTTCTCTTGTTCACATGCCAAGAACAAACTCCTTGAAGAGTTTCCCCTCCTTCAATTCTCTCAAAAGGTTCTGAAGTCTTCTGAAATGTGTGGTGTGTTGTTTGGGTCTCTGTTAGCAAGTCTAGCATCATCCTTCAGACCCCACGTGAGCTGGCAGTCCCTGAGCTGTGGCTTGGCTCTGTGGGGTCGATGCCCTGCCATGTCTTGCCACCTCTCTTGGGTTTTTCCTCTGCTGCATTTAAAATGGATCTCAGCATTTGCCCTCCATTTGGATGATCTGAGCTTCAGGCTCTCTGGGATGCTGCAGTTGGGGTTTTGCCACCCTGGGAGATGCAAGCCTGTATCCTGCATACTTCCATTATGTACCTACCCAGCGTGCAGCCTACAATCTCAGGTGGCCAGTGGAGGAAAGAAAACTAACAAAGCTTCCTGCTCTAAAAGCAAGTGAAGTCAGAAGAGACCAGAAGAGAGCTGAATTTCCACCCTTCAGCAGCTCATGGAGGGGGCAAATACAGGGGTGACTTCCATGTACCCCCTGGGAGGGACAAAAGAGTTGGCTCCTGGACTAGGGCAGGGGGTCCATGACAGCATCGGCTTGCTTGGGAGGTCAGCCCAGGTCAGATGAGGAGCTCCATATAAGGTTCCATAACAGTAAGAAACAGGAAAGCTACATGTGTGTGGCTGGGAAGGTCACTGGGGACTTTGAGAAGGGAGTTCAGGATGGTGTGAAGGCAACAGTATGGCCAGTGCTTCCCCAGAAGTCACCCCCAAACTTAGCTCTTCAGGATAAGGATGAAGGAGCACCTTTAACAACAGCTCTGCTGGGTAGCAGTGGATGGCTCCATGTCTTCAGGGCATCATCCTTGCTCTGAGCATGGTGTTATGTTCCCTGAAGTGGGGTGATGCTAGCAGTCAGTGCTGGGCTGTGAGTCCCCTGGGACTCTCTCTTGGCTAGGGCTCTGTTTAGACCCAGTCTATCTCTGATTTATCCAAGACTGGATGAATGACTCCTGGCTAGAAAGGCTACCAAGAAAAAGTTTACTCATTGGGCTTCCTTTATAAGATAAGGTGTGATCTGATGTTGCCCCAAAATTACTCATTTGTCTAAATTTCTTCTGTTCTTGTAATCCTGACATCATCTGGTTATATCTAACTAATCATTATCATTAATTTGCAAACAATATTCCGTGAAAACAATCCACAACTTCTGGCCAAACCCTGTCTTTACGGGGCAGCTGGTGCTGTAGCACTGTATTTCCTCAGTTTTTCTAGCTGTGGCCACATCTTGTCTGAGGTCTACTGACACTGCGTCACCGCTGCTGCGCAGAGGACATGACGAGCATGTTGCCAGCCCCAGCCATCCCTGCTCCTCTGGGTGAAGCAGCGACTGGGAACTGAATAAACTGGAATTCGAGTAAATCAAAGGGATAGTGTTGATTATACCAGATGCCCTGGGCAATTGCTGCACTACAGAGAGAGAAAGATATTAACTGCAGCAGTGGGTCTGCCTGGGCATCCTCCAGGAGGGTAGTGAGCATGTGGTAGTTTCTGCTTCCTCTACACAACATACTTTTGTTTGGGGTTTTCTGCCGTGCTGAAACTCTGAGAGGAGGAACAGCCAAGGAGGGATGACTCACAGCCATGCTGGAGACGAGGGGATGACTCAAAGGCTGGCTCACAGGCCCAAAGCAGCCTTATATCACAGGGATGGTTAACTCGGGCAGTGGTGGGGCTGGAGAGGCTGCCAGCACACCCTCCTCACTAGCAACCCTGACAAAGGATTCAGTGACTTCTTCTTGGCACCTTTTAGCACATTCTCTGCCAAAAACTGTTTCAAATGTTCACCTGCTTCCATCTGACTTAATCTTCCCTGAACACGAGTGATCAGGCTTAGTCATGGGACTGCAGGCGAGGGCTTGACCTCTGCCTGTATGCAATAGCACCAAAGCCCACTGCAAATGCCTGGGCTGACATATCTGACAATATATTTACCTTGTTTCATGCCTGTATTACACTGGGGACTTGTCATAGTCCTGTGGTTGATTAACACCCCATGTTAACCACCCATGACACCTGCTCAAGGGATCTCTGTGGGACTTGGAAGGACCTTCTGCGGAGGCTTCGTCCAGCCTGGAGAACTGCTCATCTTGAGCAGCTGATCCTTGCAAGAAGCAACTCTTGGTACCACCTTCCAGCCAGAGCTGTCATAGGGAATCTGTTGTGAGAGCCAGGTGCATGCTCATTCTTCTGAGGTGGATGCAGTGCCCTCCCTGCCCTGCTGGAGACAGTCCTTTTGTACGAAAACCTGTTGCCCAGCTGCTGTCATGGGAAACGGACAGGAAGGGCTAAGAAACACAGTCATAAGAGCTCAGAGAGCAAAGCAGTCTCCTTCCCTGGAAAAAAACATATGCATCCAAGATAGGACATGGATTTATTTCCTCCCACTCTTCCTTGAGTTGAGGAATGTAACAGAAGCAACAATCTATGATCCTGAGTGGAAATGGCAAAAGCAAAGGTGTTTTGGGCCTGTTCCTCTCTGAGGAGCAAGGAGTGAAGAAGGCAGGCAGCTGGAGGAGCAGCTCATCAATAGCATGTTGTCTGAGTTGAACAAAGCACTGAGTGACACCTGCTTTTGTTGCTGAGTTTGAAACCCTTTGGTATTGTCTTTTATTTCTCTTCACCGGAAGGATTTCTCAATCACAGCAATGCATGTTTTGGTGATGTTTTTGTCTTTCAGTCTGAGGAGATGTTGACAGTCTCACTTCCTACCAACTGCAATGCTGCAATTGCTTAATGCAGAGTGTTGTCATGTTACTAGTTTCTCAGATGGAGCATTACAAGTTTCTTACCTCTCATTTAAATGATTTGATGAAAATATCATGATTGTTTTATTGCTACAGCCATAAACATCAGATGCTGTGCAAGTTTTAGTCCAAACAGCCTAAAACCCCATTTACTTCAACAAAATTACCATGACTAATTTATATCTTTCCATTTGAGAACGTGTTCACACATGTAGGGAATTAACTATTTTTGGACAAAATTACTTATTACCAGTGAATGACTATTATTTTGACTTGCGCTAATAATGTTGCTAATAATGCAGGATGAGGAGGGAGAAGAACACGTGTGTGTGCCAGCTGTTGTTTCGCTCTTATCCAAAAAGCATGAAGAAGTTGTTGGCAGTTACCGCAAAAAGATTTACTTTCTTAATTTTCAAGTACAAGTATAACAGGTGTTGCCTCTGGCGAGCGCAGTTTTTGCCCTATTGATGCTCATCCCATACAGAATTTTATAACAGACCAAACAACCCCCCCTGCCAGAAATGGTAAAAGTTGTGCAATGAGTTGAAGTCATTTCCCATGGTTGGCACCCAAATAAGAAAAAAGAATAATGTAGCTGCATGAAGAGGTAATGGCCCTGAAACCAGGCCTGCCCCTTTCACTAACCTAGGAAGAAGGGCAGCAGCAGAAGAAATTATCACCGCTTGTCACTTGGCGGGGTGCTGCCTCAGATTTCCTACAAGTCCTTTTCTGTTGCTGTATCAACAACTGCGCTCCTTCTCCCTCTTGGCAGCAAGTTGCTTGTTCGATAGAAACTTTATTTATTTGTTCTACATTGAGCCATGAGAAAATGCCTGCCTTGTGACAATTAAACAGCACGGCAGGGCTCCCCTGCGCGTGGCTGCTCGCCTGCTCTGCTCTCCACTGCTGGCTTTGTCTGGTTCAGAAATACATCTCCTTACCTGAGCTGACAAAGTAGATGGAAACACATCATTTTGGAGGTGCACACAGATTTTTCTTATAATTGCTCAGTGTCACGGCCACAAGAACAGTTTTCTCAGGGGATGATCTGTCAAGGCAGCCTGGGTAGCACAGCAAGCAGCAATTCATATAGCGCTAGCCCTACAAGGCAGCTAAACCTTTGCTGAGCAAACCCTATCCCTGTTAGTATGTATCACAGAAAAAAAAATGCCTTGTCAGTACAGGCAATGCTTGATTTCTGATTTTTCTTCTTTTTTTTTTTTTTGCAGCCAAGCTGCTCAGTTCCCTTCCTCAGCATCACCCCTGATTTCCCTCAGTTGGCTGCGGGGTTTTAACACTGTATGTAACCTCCACAGTTCGGTTCCTTGTTTTTCTCCTTTTCATTTTGAGGGCCTCACCTTTGTCCCTCTGTCTGTCTCACTGGTACACTGCACTATATCCTGGTACTGTCCAAAAAGGCTTCAGGCTGAGGTTAAACAATTTGGATCAGCTCATTGCAAAATAGTCTTAAGAGAGATTGACAAGTATTAAGGACTTTGAATTCCCTTATTAAAAATCCAGTGGGTTAACCACAACAGAAATCTTAAGTACATAACTCTAAGTGCATGTCCAGGGATCAAGTGTCTCAGTCTCCAGGGTTATGTTTCTTGAGTTACAGCAGTACTTTTTTTTCTGGCAAACCTAATGGGCAACACAGTCAAAAGCAAATTCTAGACCTACAGGGAGCTGATTTTGATTAATAAAGGGGAAAGTGCAGAGCAGCTAGAATCTATCACATATGCAAGGACCTAAAATAATTTGTGATACTTTGGGACGAACCACATTCACTCAGAAGGGCGGGAGGCTGGGGAGGAGGACTCCCACTCCCACAGTTTAATTCCAGCAGAAGCGAGAGTCGCTCAGCTGACATGCATACCATAGCAGTATAATTTGTCATTTGATGAAGTCACGATCTTGATGTACAAAGGACTAGGTAAAATCCAGTGATTTGTTCTCATGCAGAAAGAGGGATTAGAATGTTGAATTAGCCTCTTATAGCTTGAAAAATCTATACATCTTTATTCTCCAAAGCCAGGGCCAAGTCACAGCAATTATTTTTAGGTAGAATTCTCTGTTGAAATCAAGGGCAAATGTGGACTAGAAGTGAACGGTGCCATCTGGCCCTTTGGTAGGTCCTTGTATGCTGTTAGCTTTGCAAAATTCAAGGAAGGTGATGTTAATCGTCCAGCGCGAGCAGCTGCTGCTGGAGCTGTTCCTTGGCTGAAATGCTGCTCAGCCAGGGGCCAGCGATTCCTCCAAACCATATTGAACTTAGCAGTGTAATTTTTTGAGCGTATTTCTTCAGAGGCAGCACCCACTGGTATGAATAAATACACAGATCCACCTGCTACCCACTTTGAAGTGGGCCTGCTTGAACAAGTGATGGCAGGAACTGGGATACCTGGCTACTGTTTCTGGATCAGCATTTGATCTGTTGTATGAATTCTGGCAAGGCATTTCTCATTATAGCTGTTTCCCTTCCAATTTGTCAAGTTGCAAGCACTTTGTGAGACAGGCTGAGTAAAATCCTGTCTTTATATGATGCCTAATGAAACAGGACTCTGATCTCAGCCAGTGCATCTAGACCAAACTTGTTGAACTTAATTTTTTTAGCCAGGTACGTCTGAAAAAAACCAGAAGGGCTCAACAGCCTGTATGCCAGCAGCAGAGCCAGGGGCACACTGAAGTGCCTGGGAGACTGCAAAGAAATCTGGGATGTCCTCTAGGACTGTAGGACAAGTCACGTAGTGAAACCAGGCTAAACTCGCTTTCTGTGATCCCCAACCAGAGTCCTCTCACTGACTGGTGCTGATTTAGACACTACTGTAATATAAATGATTGTAAGTGAAATCATACAACTTGCTCACAATCAGTTGTGGATCACACAACTGGCGATATGTCTAACAGGACACATGTACTGGCTTTTCTTCCTTGCTCTGGAAATCCCTGCTAGCCTTTAAATGTTCAGTCCTTTTCTGAATCCTATGAAATTCTGGATGGAAACAACCCTCCACGGGAAGAAATTAAATACCATCTAGTTACCTGGCACCAGGGTGCCAGCCACGGGGCTGCAGCATGGCTGGTACCATGCAGAAGGGCTGCTTGCGGTGGCATCCAGGAGGAGGAGCTGGCTCTGCTGGAGGTGCTGGTGGCAGGGAGGCAGCACCCTGCCTTGCATCCCTATTGAGCTATTAAAATAATTCCTAGATTCATCCACTGTTTGAGGCTTAGAGTGCAAGGAGAAGGCAAAGAAACAAGAAAACAAATTGCTTTGTCAGCATTTTTTCAGGGAACTCCATGTTTCTTCCACTGGCTGATACTGAAAGCCATACAATCTGCAGCAGAAATGTTTGGAGGGAGAAAATAGTAAACATACCTGTTCATTTCCTCACTTAAAAGAAAAATTTTCTTACAATCAGCAAAGGAACAGCAACGTAAGTCGGTAAACAAACTCATTTTAAATGCTCCTTGTGGGACATTAGCATCTGTTTTGTTCCTGAAGCATGCATTGACATCTTTAATTAGCATGGTACAAGCTGCTGGTGCAGTTTCTAGTGGAGATGGGGAGACAATCCAGCTGATCCCTGACTCAGGTGATGTGTTTTGACAGGGTTGGTGCTACATACAGGCTGGCGCTCTCTGGCAGAGAAAACACCCCTCCCCAGAAAGCCCCTGGGAGCCTCAGGCAAAGAAGCAGTCTGATGCAGGTCAGGTAGTGCCAGCATTGGGAGCTGCCCCAGCCGTGCCAGGGACATGATCCCAGCACACACCAACCCACGCAAGCAGGCAGGGGCAGCCAGGCAGGAGGGTGAAGCATGAGGGCTAACCTCCACAGCCTTCCTCGGGGCATGGCTGGGCACTGTGACTGCCCAGGGAGACCCCCAAGCTGGTGGCACTCAGTTAATTTCCATTATGCCACTTACAGAAAAATATTTTCTAGCTTTGAAATGGTGGAGTAGGAGAAGCTAAAAGGACTATTTATTCACAGTGAATCTTTGTTCCAGCAGATTCAGCAGACTGAGTGATGTCTCTTCCTCTCAATTGCTCGCACCAGAGGTCACAGTGGCTCTCTCAAGGGCACCGGCTTTGTGTTAGCTGTCTCTGTATGCAAGAGGATGGATAACCTCCATTTTTCAGTACTTGTGGGTTGAACCCAACAAGGCGTTGATCACTTTCTGCAAGGTGCCAAGCACCCATTGACAAATGAGGTGTCTTAGCACCTCTGAGGAGGTGATCAGCATCTGGCAGAATAAAAGGCTGCAGGGCTGAGCTACCCAGACAGCCCCCACAGCAATAAATTAGACACCACAGTTGCTGTGCTGGTAAATATATTAGTCGCTCACACTCAGCAGTGCTTCTCGCACAGCTGGGCACGCTGACATTAAATCTTACCTAGTCAGGGAAATGACTCTCTCAAATAATTTCAAGAGCTCGTCAGATGGTTTGAGGAAACACGGATATCCTGCGCTCCCCTGAACACGGTCATGAGGAACTTCCACAATTTGCTTCGTCTGCGTAGAGAGGAACTGCCAGATACTGCATGCTTTTAAAAAATCTGTACTTGACAGCCATTTCAACATATATGACCACATTCCCTATGAAAAGAAGCCAGTCTGATTTATTTTCCTTCTTCAGGTTGTATTTTCCTGTATTTGGGTTTTCACTACATAAGTTTGGATTTGATTGCCTGCAACTTTTCTAGTTTACACCTTTTGGTATTTTGACCTAAGGTCACACAGGGAGACTGTAACCACCAAAGAAAATGCCAACAATCTCAAATTGACGCCTTCCCAGCTCAAGTTTTTTTAAATTAGGGCACTCCAAATTTAAGACGGTATAAACCAGCCTACACATGCAGTATTTGCACAGTGATAATGAACTGTAGTCAGCAGGGTGATTTTGGTGCCACTGAAGCAACTCCCCTCTTAATTATTGGAGTGTTTTTATTTCAGACCTCTGAATGCATCTGCAGGCTAGCTCGCAGCACCTCAGCATAGCAATCCACTTCTTGGTCCCAGTGTACTGCCTGTTGCTATTGTGCTGCATAAACTGAGTTCAAAAATCCCTCTGCACCAGAAAATGTATTTCAAAGTTAGATTTTTAAGACCTTACTCTTTAGGATTGATTTCTTTTTTTCCAAATGTGCAAACTCATTATTCCTTTGTTTCATTATGAAAGGTGATGAAGGTTTGTCAGAGACATAAGAGAGACCAGAAATGCAACCTCAGATCTGAAAAACATCTTTTTTATTTTGTGGGAAAAGCTTTATTTTGGACTAATGACTGTCGAGATTTATCAGCAAAACCATAGGCATAAAAACCATCACGCTCCAACAGTACAATTAATTCAGCTACATTGCACACGTGCTATGCTGGAACTTCTATTCCTTTCCTATGTAAAGGAGTATCTGTTGTTTACGCCGTCAAGTATAAAACCCGAATTTCTCAAAACGTGCAATGCAGACCAAGTGCTACTACTGGAATATGAACATCCCACTTTGTTGCCTGGTGGGTACTTTTGTTGTGTGACCTTCATGTTGCACAATGAGAGACATCAGTTATCAAAAAGGCTGGGCAAGTGGAACGCTGCTGGGGAACTCGGGAATTCCTTGTGTGGTCAGCTAACTAAAAACTGAAAAGAAAGAAACTCTTTGCTGAGAATTAACTGGTGTGAGGTATATCCACGTTAGCACAGCTTACCCTTAGATTGTTTTGATATGTTGGTCATTTTTAGACACATTGAAGCAACAACCTACTTTTACCTGCAAGAACCTAAAAAAAGAAACATAAAAGGAAGGGTAAACAAATGTGGGCCATGAACTTCCCTACAAGGAACTGTGATATATAATTAGAGACTCCTGTGTCTGGGGAGTTATTTTGCCTTTCATTTTGTGATCAGCGTGGATAATTGGAAGGTCTTAGAGCAGTCTAGCAAGCGCAACATAGGGGAGAAGCTCGCTTTAAGGAGATTTAATTGGCTATGCACTAAACAAGGTGTAGCAGCAGCAGCTTCCCAACCCTTCATTGGGAATCACAGAGTGATTCCTCCCAGCCATTGGTAGCTATCTAAAAGTGAAGCACCCTTCCCTGCAATTTGTCTAGGTTCCCTCTAATGTTAGAGGGAGACCCAGGCACCCCAGAGGGACATTCCTGCTGACCCACCCCAGTGTCTCTCCTCAGGTGGGACAAACAAGGTTTTCTGAAGTGCATACTCTTACCTCCAGCTACACAGGTAGCCCAGATGACTTCTGCAATTTATTGGCAGTGGTGCTGTAGGTAGGGGGGTGTAAGCTTCCAGGCACTGCAGGGTTGTAAGCGAGGCAAATCTGATTTACAGATTAGTCAGCATAGGTGAAGAAAAACAGTATTTTGGGCACACTTAAACTAGATACTCATCTCTCATATGGCTAAAGTTAGGTGAGAGAAATCCTGTCCTAATGACCAGTTTGTTTGAGAAGCAATCATCTCCCTTGAAGGTATATCTGCATTCCTTCTCAGCCTTGCTGTTGACAGAACGATATCAATTTGTGGTTAACATGAAGGTTATCAATTGTGAATGTTCTTGAGGAGAAAAAAACCTGCTTGTATGGGCAATGTAAAATATTTGAAATCCCTCATTTCCTCACTTCTAAGTGACTGCTTTTTGTAGATTTTGAGTAGGTGACATGGTGTCTCTACATTATGAAATGAAGAGCCTGAATGGCATTAGTCAAACTACTAATATTACTCAGTGGTTCCCACCTCCCTGAAGCCAGACCTTGCAGCATTTGTCTTCTCTCTGCTGCTCAGTTAGGAACACATGTATGCAAACTAAGTGTTAGAGCCAAGACAGGTCTTTTCAGCACCACAGCTCCCACCAAACCTGCTAACTACAGTACTTCCCCAGTTGCCACACATACCAGAGGGGTGACAGAGGGTCAGATGCAGAAAGCATTTTCCTGTCCGAACTTGATTTAAGGACAGAAAAGCCACATTTTAAATCAGCAAAAGGAAGATGTCTAGGCTTCAAACAATTACCCCTAATGGAAAAGAAAGAATCGAGACTTCGTAATATATAACTTTGTAATGTATAAAGTGCAGCTGGGAGTAGCTCTGACAATCAGGCGGTAAAATTTATAACAGATGAAACCAAGATGGGACCGATACACAGTGTGCTGCTCAAGAAAGCAGCTTTCAAGGTCTCCTATGGTCCCTTTTTCTGCTTGAAGTGAAATGAGGATGCTTCTCTCTCTCTCTCTTTTTAATGGCTGCACAACTCTAGCAACTGCAGTTCCAAACACCATTTAATTTTCTCTTTCTCTGGGATAATTCTGGAGTACCTCTCTATATTAAATTATTGCCGCTCTAGTGGAGAATAGAAGGGAACCCATTACACTATTTTTGGTTCATTAAATTTCTAATTACTTTAGGTTTGATATTGAAAAGCACTAATTAATGCTTTTAATATGTAATATTAGTAATGTCCTACAATAGAATTAATACCATTTTAAAGGAAAAATACAAAATATTTAATCCCGATGAAATATATAGTAGAATTACAGGCTGAGAATATTTATAAATTACTTAAGAGTGAAAAATGTATAGAACTAATTGCTACTATTTCATAACCAGGCATTCTGAATCCAGAAAATTAAATTAAGATTAGTCTTTTAAAAACCACGAAACAAACTAAATAAAAAAATTCTCAGTTGAAACAATTCACAATGAAACCTCTCCAACAGCCCAAATGCCTGTCTGTTGTGTTTGAGGCTTTTAAATATTTGGTTTTAAAGACACGGGATATGTTTTCCAAATAGATTCCTCCTTTGTAATTACTGAAAGGCAGTATTTAGTTCTTGTTTTTTGACTTGTATCCTTGTAATTACATATTTGGATAAATATAACCGCACCTCTGAGCATCCTGTATTTATAAACAATCCTGTGCTTGAAAATAATTATTTCACCACTGCAGCATTTTCTTTTTTGTTTCACCTTTATGTCTCTGATATATGCTTAGTCTGAACTTAATTTTAACATGGGACTTTCTTCGTCTGAGGATTTGCTTAATTTTGGTACAGCTTACTGAAAATGTCAGACTGTGAGCACCAGCTAAGAAGTGCTTGCAGAGGATGCTACTGTTTGCTCTTCACAATGATTTGAAAACAGTACTATCAAACATGCATCACTTTCCATTTTAGCTTTCTGAGGCAGATTCGCAGACACATGAATGCAACACAATGGCAAAAGTGGATGCTGACTGGTTACTCCGGAGTGACAGCCGCACTGAAGTGCCAGGGCGGCACAAAGCAGCAGACTGTGCTAGTGGGTCTCACCCATAATTAGATATCGACTTATTGAGTTGGAAGGAAGGTTGTGCTGCCCAGGACACCACCGAAGAGCCTGAGCCCCACCTTTGGCTCCCTGTAATTAAAAAACTGCTTTTGGGCCCTTTCCCCAGCCTTCCCAGAGGAGAGGGTTGGCCTTGGCGGAGAAGGCAGAGGTGCTGGAGCCCTTCCCTACACCCAGCGCTGTGCTCCAGGCTGCCCAGCCCTCCGGGAAGGGGGTATCACCAGGGCTGGGTACCCCTGTGGGGTGCACCAGCACCCGGTGCCTGGGCACCCACAGCTGTACGGCAGCAGGTGGTGACCAGCTGAGTTAGGGTCTGGCTCTCAGGGACCCCGTTTCAGAGCTGCTGCGCTGCTGCACACTTGTTCCTTACCCAGCCATAACAACGAGATTTGACAATCATTAACTAAGCTAAATAAGAACATTAGCTTTCAAATATAGCTTGTCCACCAGGTTTTCAACAATCTTAATTGCGTGAAACCTGATCACATCTTGTATGCCAAGCAGCCTGATTTTTCCAGCTTAGATGAACATTTCAGTTTGTGTACAATTTGTGTACAATTTCAGTTGCAGCATCTCCCCTCTTCACTGCATCTTCTTTCCTTCCTTATTCTCTATTTGCACAGGATCTCACTGCTTTCTTACAGTGTTCTGACTTTGGACACCACCTGCCCTCCCGCCATCTCACATCCACTTTCACTTATCCCTCTCCAATTCTCTGCTGGTGCCACAGACACAAGAGCCCTCTCCCTTGTTTTTGCCTTTTAGCTCCTCTGCTTGGTCCTGGTTCCACCTTCTCTCATCTCCTTAATTGCCTCGCTCTCATTTTATCTTTTTAATTGCTCACCCTTCTCTGGCTCTTCATAATTTCAATAAATGCATCTGTTAATCCTCTTACTGTTTACAAACAACCAACCTCCCGCCCCCTCCCTTGATAACTACTCTTTATACATTTCTCTCTCTTTTAAACAACATGCACTTCAGTTCTGTTTGCTTGGCAAGCTCAGTGAAAGCCTGGAGTCCTCCTCCCGTGGCTCCTTCTCCCTTGCCGGGCCTCTGCCCCCGCATTCAATCAGCATTGCTTTTGTGGGAACCTTGAATGACCTCCTCTTCGGCAGCTCCAGTTCTCCCCTACATCTCCATTTGCCCACCAGGCACTTGCCACGAGTCAGCTGAGCTTCTCTCTCTTAGAGTTTGTTCCCTCCATCTTTCGCAGCCCTCCCCTCCCCTTTCCCTTCCCTCACTCAACCAGCATGGCTTTTCCTCGTTATCTCACTTGCCAGACTCCAGGGCGGGTGGTATAAAGCTCTGTCCTTGTCCTTTTTCTCTTCTATGCCTTTCTCCGGGTAATCCCGACTGCAAACATAAATTCAGCTACTAAGCAACTTAAAGATCCAGTGCTCTATTCAGATCAGTCTCTCCAGGTGAGATTAACCTGACTGAAAATAAAAGGGTACAGTGCAGGTGTCTCCACCTGTCCGTGGCTGTCTAGACTGCCTTTACTGCTAATCCTATAGGAAGTATCTAAAGCAGGGTAGATGAATGGAGCCCAGGAAAAGCCTGTTCCCCTCCCCTACCAAAAAAGGGAGCCCAGCTGAGTAGCTCTGCTGCTGATGACTGCACTGTGGATACTTAAAATCTGTCAAGATGAATGCCAGACCTTTCCAAACACAGCCTTGCCCAGCTCTCGGATGCTGGCCCCGGTAAGCCTCGCTGTCACCTCAGGCTCGGCTAAAAATGAGCACTTGATCATGGTGCTCCTCAGTCACTGTTTAGGCCAATGTTCAGGCGTGCCTGTAACTGGGTGTGCGTGTGTGTCCCTTTGGTCCAGACCTCTCTCTGTGGCCTTATTCAGACCACGTTTGAGCCTTGCAAGGTTTGCTTTCTACAAAAATTCCTGAGACGAAGCCTTTCTTTCTCCATCCATACAGCTGAGGCTCTCATCCAAGCTGTTGTCACTGAATTGTGCTTACTGCTGAAGCACTTGTACTGCCCTTAATAAAGGCAGCCCGGTCCTGCAGATAATCACTCGAAATGCCTCGGCAAAGGATACAGCTCCAGCTGGTCCTCCGGCACTGCCATGCTTATCTTTGCATTTCTCCCCTAGCTCCCTACTCTCTGTCACATCAGATGAGAGACACTTGTCCTCACTTTCAAGACCTTTCATGGTCCACCCCAGCTCTGCCTGTCTGATGCACACCCTCTCATGTGTAAGAGAGAGTCAGCCCTGCCATCACCCATCAGCCGGTGGTATCACCCGCTCACTACTTTCTGGTGTGCGGCCCCATGGGCGTTATGCTGCCCAGCATGTCTGGGAGGAGCCGCCTGCACACGCACCTTCAAAATTCCCCTTCTCCTCACACGAAACATTTGACAGAGGTTAGGCTTCCTTTTGTGCAGGCAAATACTGTCTCACTGATGCCTCATGACTGAGTACACAACCTCCCCTGTTAGGTCAGAAACTGAGTTGTCCCATGAGACTTCATTGCCTGGCACAGTGTGCTCCTTGACCATGACCAGCACTCTTATATGCTACAAATTAATATCTCTAAAATGGCAACAGCAGCCACTGAGTCACGATCAGCATTTGCATAATAGTATAAAGCATGGTAGACTTAACGTTAAGAGGCACAGCTGTAATTTAGAGATAATGTATGCTGTTAATAGTGCTGGGAGAAATTGAATCTATTTGTCACTCCTTTGATGATCCTGTCACTTCTTAGAAGCATTGCAGATTTGTTTATTAGTATCTGAAAAGGTCTGTTTTAAAGTCAAAGAGTGTTTTGACCATGTTACAATACGTACACTGAAAGGGGTAGCTTTAGACTTGCACTTTTCATTTCATACTTACTTTCTCTCCTTTCAGTGACTAAGGGTGTAACCTTGTGTTAACTGTGTTGGTTTTTTACGCATGCTTTCTTATTGTAAATAAGAGGAAAACTGGAGCTAAATAGCCTACTCCTTTAAAATCGAGAGGGACTGGCGGGGGGGGGCAGGCAGTTATCAGACATGTTTGGGATATTGGCAGGGGCTTCCTCTCCTGGGAAAGAGGCGAAGACAGACGTGGGTGTCTGCTAGTCATCTTTGAATCATGCGCCTTAGATGGTCTGTGTAGACTATATTCTAGAGTGCTCAGTGGAAATGTTTTATATTGAAGGTTTTTTTCTTCTGAATTTTGTATTGAATAAATTTGTGTCCTTTTAAAGAAACTCTGAGTCTAACAGGGAGCCCTTGCTGTGATGGGAAACAGGTGAGTCCTCACTTACAATAAGCTATTGTTCTGAAAGAGTATACTTAAATCTCAAGTAGGATCATTTAGTGTTACCTGGTTTGGGTTATTTTTTCAGTAAGCTTTTCTGAGAATATATTACTGTGGGACACGCGTAGGCAGGGCTGGCCTGAGCCTGAGCAGGCCATCTCCCGCAGGACTAGGGAAGTGATCGTCCCCCTGTACTTGGCACTGGTGAGACCGCACCTCGAATACTGCATTCAGTTTTGATCCCCTAACTACTAGAAAGACATTGAAATTCTGGTATCCAGAGAAAAGCAACAAAGCTGGTGAGAGCAACAAGTCTTATGAGGAGTGGCTGAGGGAACTGGGGTTGTTTAGCCCAGAGAAAACGAGGCTGAGGGGAGACCTAATTGCTCTCTCCAACTACCTGAAAGGGGGTTGTAGTGAGGGGGGTGATGGTCTCTTCTCCCAAGTAACAGGCAACAGGATGAGAGAAAACAGCCTCAAGTTTCACCAGGGTAGGTTTAGGATGGATGGGAAGAAAAAATTCTTCACCAAAATGGCTATGAAGCATCGGAACAGGCTGCCCAGGCAAGTGGTTGAGTCACCATCCCTGGAGGTATTTAAAAAAGGGGTAGATGTGGTGCTTAGGGGGTTTAGTGGTTTTGGCAGTGTTAGGTTAATGGTTGGACTCTATGATCTTAAAGGTCCCTTCCAACCTAGACAACTCTATGATTCTATGGTGGGTTCCCTCCTGGCAGGACAGGGGGCCAGGCCCGACCCCACAGTGGGAGGTGCTGGGGGTTCTGCAGGGCATATAGCTTTGCCACGGGTGGGAGTGCTCCCTGTGGGCTCTGGGATCGCCCCCCTTCAAGAGTCCCCGGCGGCAGAGGTGGCCGCTGGGGCCCAAGGCAAAATGGTGCCACCCCTACACCCCGCTAAACCCACGGGCGCTGTAGTAAGCCAAAACCTACAGTTCCCGGCGTGCCCCGCGCCAAGCTGGCCCGCACCGGAAGCCGCCGGGCGGGGAGCAGAAGGGGATGGCGGCGCGGCACGCTGGGACACGTAGTCCAGAGGCGGCCACCGCCCCGGGCCGTGTCTCGCCAATTTGAAAATTCCCGCGGTGGCCGCGGCAGCTCTCGCGAGATCTCCGCCCCCCGCCCCGCCCCCCGCGCGGCGGGTGAGCGAGC
>VZSZ01009665.1:0-27724 GCA_013398815.1 Ibidorhyncha struthersii
CACCGAGGAAGTTTTGATTCGGGGTGTGGTCTGACTAGGCCAGATCCAGTTGCTCACCTTGTCCAGGTGAGTATCTCCAAGAAGTGAGGTTCTGCAGCCTTTCTGGTCATCCATTCCAATACTCGACCTTCCCTGACACCTTCACTGTGTCTTTTTTCTTCAGTCAGAATTTCCATTGCTACAGCCTACATCTGTTGCCTCTCGTCCTTTTGTTGTACATGTCTGAAAAGAGTCTGTCTCCTCTACTACCACCCATTAGGTAGCTGAAGTCAGCGGTTAGGTTTGCCCCACCTTTAACCTTCTCTCTCCAGGCTGAACAAACGCCATGCTGTCATCCTTTCTCATGAGTCGCGTGCTCCATCCTCTCACAACTTAGTGTCCCTTCACTGTCTGTCTCACGCTGGGGAGCCCAAAGATGACACTACTCCAGGTGCAGCCTTAGCTAAGCTGAACAGCACAATCAACCACGTCCGTTGACCTGCTGGTTACACACGTTCTAGTAGAGCCTGTTACGTGGACAGCCTTCTCTGTTGCAAGGGCACTTCATCTCTTGTCCACCTGGATTCTTGGGTCCTTTTCTTCCAAGGTGCCTTCCATCCACCAGGCACCCAGGCAGCATGGTTGTGTTCTGTTCCTGGTGCAGGACTTCATCGTGTTTCCATCAACCCATTCCGCCAGCCATTACAGAATCACAGAATAGTCAGGGTTGGAAGGGACCTCTGGAGCTCATCCAGTCCAACCCCCCCGCCAGAGCAGGGTCACCTACAACAGGTTGCACAGGATATAGCTGGACTTTGAACCGCCAGCTCTGAGCCTGATGGCTCACCAACAAGAAACTTCACAGGTCCCATCGTGGCCACCAGCACCGCTCCCGTGGTAAATCACCCCTCTGGCCTGCTGGGGAAGGAGGGGTGACTGTGGGCTGAGGCTTCATTAGGGATTGCTTGAAAAACCCAGTACAGGAAACTGAAAGAAGACTCTGGGGAAGCACTTGGGTAGTTACTTCAGGAGCATTAATTGGAGGAAGAAATCACATTCAAATAAAATGCTGAGCTCCCATCCAGTTCAATATAACTGCCTTAAAGGTTAAATCTAAATCCTGCCATCATCTAGATTTTGCTCCTAAATATGATTACATTCCCTTATCAGCAAACCCAAAGAACTGGCAACCTTATTTACAGAAGTTTCATTTAAGAAAGGGTGTTTTCACAGGCTGGCATACTGAATGAGAGCATAATCTCCATCTTTGAAGCTTTGATCACCGACTGAGCATTATATTGCTTTGCCTATTAGGAATATTTTCACAAAAGTAACAGAAAGTATGCTGCGACCAGTACAATTGCTCCAATTTCCAAAATAGCCTATGATAACATTGGCAATAAAAGCTCTTCTGGTGCATCGCTCAACCTGAAAGCTCTACGTACATAGCTGCAGTCCTTCATCAGCTACCAAAATGAGTCTTGCAGAGACTTTAAGCTGTTGAGAACAAGCAAAATAAACAGAAAAAAAAAATCAGGCTTGCTACTCTTGGCTTTTCTCTCTGAAGCTGGGTGGTGGGAATCTTTATGGGAGTGAGGTGGGAGGAAGCGCAGAGACCTCACCTGATCGCCCTGAAGCAACAATTAGAGGGGGCTCAGTCTCAGCCGGGGCCCTGGCAGGCGTTTAGGAGGTGCAGCTGGGGCTGGGGGGAGCCAGGGGGGGCTGCGGGGAGCTGCCGTCAAGCGGCATGGGACTCGTGGAGGAGCAGCGAGCAGCACTCTGTAGTAATCTAACAGGGTCAGCTTGCGTTTCTGCTACTCCGGGAGCACTTAGGATGAAGTACAGAAGTGACCACAGCTGAAAGGCCATTTATTTGCAGCTGTTTCTTCTCAGTTGTAGGTAAGAAAGGATTTATATAATACAGGGCTGAAAGTGTGAGGTACCAACTCTTCCTCTCTTCAGTGGTGAGGGCTCAAAGGGTTTGCACCATTAAAGCCTCTTTTAGCAGATTTCTCTCTCCCTTCCCTTTAAAATCCGGGTTTATCTCATGTAAAACTCTCTCTGATTTGAGAACAGAGAGGGGAAAACTTGTTTCAAGTGCTTAGTCTGCATCTGCTCCGTGTTCTCAGCCTTGGGAACTACTGAAAGGCACACGGTGCAAAAGCATTAAGCGGAGCTGACTGTCTAAGAAACCCTATATGAAACCTTTAAATCTGCGTTCCCTTCCTTTTACACTTAACTCACCTGTTTACCTTCTCGGGCTTGAAGGAAATGAAGAGGAAAAAGGAGAAAAAAAAAAAGGATTTGTGAACTGTCTCTGCCCCATTCAAAAAAACCCAACACTTCTGGCATTTACAGCTCAGTTAAACGGCAGCGAAAGCTTTAATGAAGCATGTGGTTAATCAACCTACGGAAGAGTGCAGCATTTGATTTTTTTTTTATTTATTTTTTTCTTTTGGTGGGGTAAGAGCTTAATCACAGCAGCTCGCTTTCTAACGCTGCTCATCTTCAGGAGCAGTGGATTTACGTCATCCGAATGCTTCGAAGGCGCTGGTGGGGCTGGGCTTTGAACCCCTTCCCCGCTGCCGAGGTGTCCCAGGAGGAAGGCGCCTCGGGCAGCTCCGTCCCTGCAAAGCACCACCAGATAACTGTGGCGGGAGGGCTGCTGCCTGTCGCTCCGAATAACGAGCGAGAAGGGCACCATCTTTCTGCAAACCGTGCGGCACAAGGGCCACGCTTAAAACGGAGATATACACGACAGGGTACATGAATTACAGTGGTTTGTTTTGTCTCTCTACCTGATTTTTTTTCTTTCTTTTTTTTTTTTTTTGGGAGGAATGAAGGAGTAGGGGTTGGAATGGGAAACTGCTACTTCTGTCTCGTATGCTTCAAGGTTTGTGCTGGAAAATTTGGCCTCTGCCAGGGCACTTCCTCTCATCCAAATATGAGGAAGAACAAAAAATAATCAAGCTCGATGTGCTGGATTTTTAGTTGTTGACATTATTTACTGTGCTCTTAACAAACAGTGCCCTAAGGAGAATGAGAATAATGTGCTCCAGCAGCAAAATATGCATAATAAAGAAGCAATTGCCTGCGGTTTCCTGGGATTTCTTACTCTGCGCTCTCTACCTCCTTATTCCTCCATTGTTTCAAGCTGATGTGTATTTCAATTCTGCCATGCAAATATTCAGAAGGGCTCCCTGCACCAAAGGAGAGGAAACGAAATATATTCAAATCACTGCTGCAGTGGCATAAGTTGTGTCTTGGTTTGCCAGAGACTTGGGTACATCCTTTCGTTGGCTGTGTAACTCTGCTGTTGCTGCTTCTTGACTCGTGCTGAAGTCTTTTATGTGGCGCATCGTGTTGTAAGCGGGTTTTTTTTTTCCTCCACTGTTCAATCAACTCTGACTGCTAATCAGAATGTTGCTGGGTAAACAGGACTGATTAAAATTAAAATTTTAATTTTGTGTTGTAAACAATATGGCACTTTAATATTTGTACTGTTATTAAAGATACGAATAATAATGCGTCTAGTGTTTTGTGGTACGGTTTTCGTATTTATTTCTTGAAGCGCTGACAAGTTTTGCTAAAGAGCTTCACATTCAGATGCCAGGATTTTGTATTCCATGTATTGTCTTTTTCAAGGGTGACTGTACTTAATTATATTGCATATGGGTACACTACTTATTCTTTCTGGGTTTAAATCTCACGGGGAAGAAATGTTTCTGTGACAACTGGGGACATTACACTGTAAGAAACAGCCACATCGTGAATGCCTTAGTCTACATGAATCTACTTGTTGCTGTTAACGTTGCTTATGGATCTTCCAGAGGAGAAAACCCAGAAGGTAGTGAGGTGTGGAAACACCTTCGAAGAGTGTTGGCTGGTGCTTGGAGAGTTGCCCTGAGGAAAGGGACAGGGGAGACCTGAAAGTCCTCCACGGCAAAACAAATCTGTGATGGGATGTTGAAGTCTGAGGATGAAGCGAGAAAAGGACGCGCGTGTTTGCACGAGAGGTCTGTTACCTATCAGGCCCTTCAAGGCCAAAGGAAGCTGGAAACAGGGAGGGAAAGAACCTCCCTGGAGAAAAAAATGGAGTAAGAAGGAAGGTGGAGAGCCCGAGCATGTCAGATGACCCTCTTCTACACTGAAGGAGCTTTTCAAAGCAGTGAGAGAACACGTATGCCCAAAATCTAGTTTTTTCTTGCGCTAATGAGTCATTGCCTATTGAAACTGATAGGCTTCCCAAGTGCTTCTGGTGGGCCCGGCCACTAAGAGGTCACTGCAGAGCACCTGCGTGGTTAGTTTATGGGACTACACCGAAATTCCTGGGTAGGCTTGATGCAGCTGGGCTACAGCCTCCGCTCCAGGGAGTCCCACGGACAGCGGGTAACCTGGGGGACTGCGAGGGAGGGGACTGCGTCCCACCAAGAGTCAGCATCTCTACTCTGAAAATAAAACTCCCCGACAGCTTTCACAGTGCAGTGGCTCCTGGTGATTTCCAGGTGTATGTTTTGACTGCTGCCATATCCCCCCATCCATGCTCTCTTGCAGCCTCTCACTGTCTCTTCCTGCAGCCCCCGTCATCTTTTCCACAGCCTCTTTCCCTCCAGGGATTTGCAGAGATGTGAGCAAGAGAGCAGCACCGCAGAAGTGGCACGAACGTGGAAAAAGTAGCATGGGTCATTGTTCACCTGGCAGGGCTGGGGGTCTCTGCTCCTTCCGCTCCCCCTCCCCAAAATACGGGGTCTTGCAGCACTATAGCTGCCTCCCCAGGGTCGTGTTGTGTGGAGCAGAGTGGGAGCCACGGTGAGCATCTCCATCTGAAGGACCCTTGTCCTCTCCTGGGGTGACATCATGGCACGGTTCAGGTAGGATGGCTCTGGAAATAGGAGGTCCCTGTGGCTCTTCCCCTCGCTGCTCACGCTGGCTCATCTCCCTGGCTGGAAGTGCTGCTGCGTGAGCACGGGTGAGCCAGGTCAGTGCCCTGCAGGATACATGTCCCTGGGGTCCCATGAAAGGGACCTGGGAGTCGTGGTGGACAACAGGATGCCCATGAGCCAGCAATGTGCCCTGGCGGCCAAGAGGGCCAATGGCATCCTGGGGTGCATCAAAAGGAGTGTGGCCAGCAGGTCGAGGGAGGTCATCCTCCCCCTCTACTCTGCCCTGGTGAGGCCGCATCTGGAGTGCTGTGTCCGGTTCTGGGCTCCCCAGTTCAAGAAGGACAGGGATCTGCTGGAGAGGGTCCAGCAAAGGGCTACAAAGATGATTAGGGGATTGGAGCATCTTTCATATGAGGAGAGGCTGAGGGACTCGGGGCTTTTTAGTCTGGAGGAAAGAAGACTGAGGGGGGATCTTATCAATGCTTATAAATACTTAAAGGGAGGGTGCCAGGGGGATGGGAACAGCCTTTTTTTCAGTGGTGCCCAGTGATAGGCTAAGAGGCCCAAACTTGAACATAGGAAGTACCATCTTAGCATGAGGAGGAACTTCTTTCCTTTGAGGGTGGTGGAGCACTGGCACAGGCTGCCCAGAGAGGTTGTGGAGTTTCCCACACTGGAGACATTCCAAACCCGCCTGGACGCTGTCCTGTGCAACCTGTTGTAGGTGACCCTGCTCTGGCGGGGGGGGTTGGACTGGATGAGCTCCAGAGGTCCCTTCCAACCCCGACTGTTCTGGGATTCTGTGAAAAGCCGTAAGTGTGCTTTGCAGCGAGCTAGGCAGCCTGCGGAAGCAAGTGTGTGTATTCCCCTTGCAGCTAAGGGGACTACAGTACTACACATTTCCTGGTCAGGACAGAATGTAAAATATGTGCTTAACTATCCTTTAAGTCAGTGGGGCTAAAGCTGACGATGTGCTCACATCCTTTCCTGACCCGAGGTCTATAAAGAGCTGGAGCCTGACGTCCCTATTGGCATTCAAACGACGCCTTCCTGACAAAGTCTGCGAAAACACAGCCTTATGGCTCGGTAATAAATATTCCGATTTGAGATTTCTGCCCTCAAGTGGGGGCTACGCATTACCTGGATTGATTTTAAATGCACTTTTAGCTCAGACTGATGTAACTAAGGTGTTCTTTTACATATCCCATGGGGGGGGGTGTGTGGAATGGCCTTGGGAGGAGCAAAGGAGAGCTCTTTCAGGTCACAGTCTCCTCCAATCGGTAACTCCCTGTAAAAGTTGAAATAACTGTGTGGTGTTGGAGCTTCACTGTATTGGTTTTATTTCAACTGCTTTTTAAGGTTAAGACACAACTCCCAGCATTGGGCACACAGAACTGACTGACTTCACCTCGGGCTGAGAAGGAATATCTAGTGAGATGAATGATGTTTCTGAGAATCTGGCGTTCAAGAGAGAGCAGGTCATGCGTTCACGCACCCAAATGTGTTTTCTTTCGAAGGAAAAATCTCCAAAAGAGAGGGCAGATTCTGATAACGTCCAGGGGATTTTTTTTGCCTTTTCTTGGTTTCCTTTTATTTTTTCTCCCATAGAAATCTCCCCGTCTTGCTGCTTAAAGCTACCTGGCAGTAATGTTTATGAGTTTCCTCACCCATGTCATTTCTCCTGACTACAGAAAAAGAGTCCTTTCCAAGGTGCATGCCTATACACATGTAGCAGACACCTCTCGTCCCCGCTCTCCTCCGCCGTGCCGCCCAGGAATGCAGGCAGATTGGGTAGTAACATTCAGATGTGAGCAGCGAGCGCTGCAAAAAAGCATGTCAGCCTATATGGGTTGTCTGTTCTGATTTGAAAAAATCTGTTGAAGGCTGCAGCAGGGGAGACAGGCTGCGGAGAGGAGCTTAGGAGAGCAACATCTAAAAAGGGAAGCCTCTCGAAAGAGCCAGGAGTTGTGTTTAAGGAAGGCAGATTGATCTCCGTGATGTCAGGCAATGAGACTTGACAGATGAGCAAAGTTTTTTTTTAAAAAAAAAAAAAGAAAAGTTTCTATCTACCCCAGAGATAATGTTAAGGCTACTGAGAAGTAGAGAATGAACAGAAAATGCATGCTTCGAGCCTTGACCCTGGGTGTTGCGGGGTATGCATACCTTGGATTTCAGTTTTTTGGGAGGAGACCGCAAAACTGCAGGAGGCTGCCTGCTCTGTGGGCTGAGCAGCAGCCGGCGTGTACCACCCCAGCCTGATATCTGCGTTGAACCTTCTGTACCAGAAGGGAGGACGCAAAAACTTTAAATCGCTCTCCCGCTGGCTCTGCTGAGGGTTAACATCCACTTCTTCTCAGCTGGTGAATGGGCTCGCAAGGCAGGAGCCTGCAAGCTACAAGGAGGCTTTTTGCGGTTGTCCCTCAGCCGTGCTGCCTGAACTTGGGATAAATAAAAGCACAAGTAGGGGGGACTCTGAGGGGCTCAGCGGCTTTAGCTGCTGGCAGAGAAGTTTGATTTTGCTCGCAAAGTGTAATGAAGGAAGTGACTTGAGAGAACGCAGGGCGAGATGCTATTAGGGCTTGGAGAAATGTAGTGAGGGAGATGTTCCTGGTGCTCCCAGCTGCCATGCTCTGACCACACTTGGACCAGGACTGTGCCTCGGTGGCCACTGTTCTCCTGTCGGACCTCTCTCTGTAGCTCTGCTCCCAGCCCTGCCTTTCACTTTGGCCAAGTTTCTTGATCTCATTGTGTGCGTGTATTTCCTTCCCTGTAAACAGTAGTCTTCCCTTGTCCTTGAGATGTTGGAAAGAGGGATCATAGATAATGGTGAGGGCTTTATAGTTATGACTGTCTTCCCGCATCTCTATAGGTCACACACGTTACCGTTACATCAAAATATTGCAAGGACTTACCTGCGAGTACATCAGGGTTCCCTGGATGAATGGAGACTACAGTTCTCTCTTCCTACTCCACTGTTTGCTCCTGGACATTTCTCTTCGGAGCTAAATTGAAATCCCTGGGTCATAGTCTGATCAAGCTTATCTGAAAAGTATTTTTCGTACAGTTACAAAATGACAAAAATTGTTCATCCAAAACCTGTTATTAGAAATGGCTTTAAACCAAAGGTAACATATTCTTCAAAGGATTTTTGACAAGACGTGGGTATCAAAATCGACATCAGACTGTGAAGTAACTCAGCTTTGTGTAGTCCTGAAGGCACATTGCGTTAAACAGCTGTAGCTACAGATGAAACAAACACATTTTCAAACTCGGTGTTTTCTTTGTTATTTCTTCCTTACTTACTAGATAGATTTATATTATATCTATAATTCTTTGATGATAGTCATTTTACTGAAAGTAGTAGCTTAACAAGATAATTTTTTAACAGAGAAATCTACCACTTAAATTTCTAAATCAGCAAGTTTTAAAGTTTAGCTTAAAAAATTGCAAATTAAAATGGCTTTTTTCTCTGTCACCTTCTGAAGTCCCGAGCCCTGTTCTCATCGAGTAGCAGATATTATTTGAAAGACTGAACACGTTAAAATAAGTGGGGACATTTTTGCCGAGAGGGTGTGAAAGGGAGAGGGACTGAGTGGGTTATTTGTGTGGGTGATGAATCGGTTAGATAAAGCCTCGGTTTTGTTTATGGAGTTGCCTAAAAGCATAGCCAAAGAATAAAGCAGTTGATTTCTCTCTTCCTTATTCCTTATCCTTTAGTCATATGCTTGCAACATCACATACAATTGGTATCCATGGAAATTATATCATAGCAGGAGCAGCTGATGAACTCCTGGGAAATAAAGATCCCATTTTCATGCAAATATTCTAAATAGCAACGAGGTAAGGAAGAAAAATGATTGATAAATAGAATTATTTCTGTCTTAGAATATATTTCAGTATTTTCCTTCAGGCAGCAGTGGCTTTTCGAAATTGTGTTCTTACTGAACACAAACTTTCTTAGATCAGTGTGTGTGTATGCAAGTTATGAAGAAGAAAGCAAAGTTTAGAATAATGCACATTGATTTTGTGAGGAAATATTCTAGATGCTCCTTGTGTAATTTAACTTTATTGTCAGAATACAATCCAATAACTTCGGAAAGAGCAGGCAGCTTTCATTTAAAAGCTAGATTGAAAGAGAGATGAATTGCTTGCTAGGGGCTGGACATCGGTGATTGGTGTAGTCTTCCATGTCACATGCACAGTCTCTCTGTGCCCCCTCAATAATGCACTAAAATCCTATTTTTTTCCTCTGCTCTTAAACGAGAGCAGTATAGTATTCAAAAGACTGCTCCTGTAGTATTTGTATTCCCGATTTTAGAATTTACTTGCACTGCTACGAACGCTTGCTTCCTGTCCTGCCGCCAGCCCATTTTAATGCAAGCTCCTGCAGTGGGATGGTGCTCCAGTCTGGATTTCCGCCTAGGCAAAGGTGGAGATTCATTTCCTAAAATGGGCTTCCTGACTCCTCTTTCTGTTGAAAACTATGGATGGAACCTTCAGCGAAGCAGAAGTTATTACAACCCCTCAGAAAGCAATAATGGAAAACTTACCATTAAGAAATGCAGTTTCTTGACAAAGAATCCTTCTGATAGTCTTTTGACAAACACATACAGCACCTTTCCTTCTTTTTTTTTTGGTTTTGGTAATCAAGATCCTCAGATCCCTTCCTGGGCCGCTTCCTAAGAATGCTTATAGGACAGAAACACGTGCACCAGTTGTGTGAGCTGGCTCTCCTCCTAGGTCTAAGCAAGACCTTAATAAAAGTGTTGCGATGGTCACACACATTAACCGTCTCTAAATTTAAAAAAAATAAAAATAATTTCTAGAACAAAATTACCTCTGTACTGTGGTCATTAGATCCTCAGTTACTAATACGGAAAGCAATGTGACACTGTTACTGAAAACAAAGGTACTGCATGAACACGGAGGGATTGATGCCAGTCATTAGAGCTGATGGAGTTTTGATCCATTTGGTAGGCAAGACCTTCATTAGGGGAGTTCTCTGGAACATTGGAACTGTCCACAATCTAATCAAATACACATATGGTCCATTTAGCTGGATACTCTTAACGGGCATCAGCATTGTATTCTTCAAATCGGTGCTAAAAAAAAATCCTAATTTGATGAATAAATATATAACAGCACATTATGAGGATTGTCTTCTGGTAAACTCAGGCAGTTACTGCTTGGTTTATATCCTGCTTCACAGTCGGTGGTCTCTAGATTAGGGTTTGGTGCAGCCTATTTAGGATGTACCTTAGTTACCTGAAGGTAAAGATACTCACAGCCGATCCTTAGTAGGAAAAGGAGACGGGGAGGGAGAGGGAGTTGTTAAGTCTCATTGACTTTTTTCCTTTATGTCCTAGATGATGGACAAATCCAGGTCAAACGTTTACTAACGCAGGTGGTGCAGGAAACTGATGTGTCTGAAGTGTGATAGTTTCTCTCATCAGCTGTGTCGGAGGAAAGTATCACCTTCAACTGTGTTAGACTTCCCAGCATGAATGAGGAGTTAGTTGGGCTGACTGGGTCTTGCTCCTGGGTTCACACAGGTAATTGCTCTCAAGACTGGGTCCACTGCAAAACTCCTTAGCCGCTCTTCTGCCATTCTCCACCTGGATACAGGAAAGGAAACAAAATTACTACATCTGGGGAAAAAATAATCTGAAATGGGTAACCTCTTGAAAATCATCTTGAAATGGGTAACCTCTTTAAATGATGCCTAAAACGGCACTGAGGTGTTTCCAAATATTTGAAGTTACAGGAAGGGACTACTTGGTTCAAAAGACTTTAACTAGGGACAGTATCTTAAAATAAAGGGAGGGGGAAAAATAAATATTTGGAGGAATTGTGTTCTGATAGCTTCACTGCAACCCGTAACGGCAACAACAGAGCTTTGGGGACCAAACTGTTATTGAAAAAAAATCTCTGCAGTTTGATTTGTGTTCCAAACTAAAGGATACCTGAGAGTTTATTCTTTTTTTCCTCTCTATTTTTCCCTTTTCCTTTTTCTGCTGCTGTTCAGTGGAGTGATGTACGTACCTATACGCTAGTATATGTCAGGTGTAGGCTGATATAACAGAAAATGTTGGCATGAGTATTTGCTTAGAAGGAATTTTGTTTCACACTGTATTGACTTGTCCCTGCTACGGTGAACATGTTATCGGGATTTCCACTGCCATCCACTTCTTCAATTTGTTGCAATAAAAACTTCCAGTCTGAAATTTCCCTCCTGTCGTGCGAGCCCAGCGCAGAGCAGTTGTACATTTCAAATACTTATTTTAAATGCTTTCTAAACTAGACTACCAGGACAACTGCTGATGTTTGCACCTGCAAGTATTTTTCCTGGAGAAGAGTTTGAAAGCGTGGTGCTCCTGACTCATGGTGGGAAGAGGCAGCATCATGACATGGGGATGCCAAATGTCACCTGTGTGATACAGGTCAGAACTACTGAGTATTTAATAAAACAGCTAAATTGCCCCAATTACTTTGATAATAAAGTGACTGCTGAACCTGCCAAGTAAATAATTAATTTCCAGTACGTATTTGGCTCTTGTGGCTGGCAGCCACCTTTGTTTCATGGACCATAACTGGTTGGCACTATTAGCTGAGGCACAAACCTTTAAATAGAGATTAACGGGCACATTAACTTTTAGCACATAAATAATCTGCATTCTTTAAAAGGTTGTGTGTGTATTTACAGAACACAATGCCGTAGTATGCCCTTCTAGCCCTGCCTCGCGAGTCTTCTGTCTACCCAGATCTCCAAGACCTCTCTGTGACCAGTGTTTGTAGTTGTGGCGAATCTCCCCATCGTTTTTAAGAGTTGCTATGATGCCTTTCTGTTGCTTCCAGAGAACAACCACACTCGGTTGTTGGGCAATACTCAGCGCTCCCCAACAGGGAGATTTTTCTTCTCTTAAAAAAAGAGAGGTAGGAGGGAAAGGTTGGCGTTGAGGTGCTTTTGGGGTGCCTCCTCTACAGCTTCAACTGCAAAGAGAGAAGGTCCAGCACGGCTGACATATGCAAGGAAGGACATGCGTGCATATGCTGTGTTTGGATTTTGTCCCTTACCTGTAAATTGAAATAGTACCAATTCTACTCATTTGTGTAAAGTGCTATTTTGGTCAGCTCTATCCTCCTTTTAATTTCCAAACTCTTACAAGCAGGCATTTATGTGTCTAGGGTCCCTGCCACCATTGTCAAATTCGGCACTAATGAAAAAAAAAAAAAAAGCAAAACCGCCTCCGCTTCCCAAACTTGGGGATCTGATACTCTGTCTTTTCTTTACTCCACCCTTCGTGTGCCTGCAGATTCACAGTGCAAAGTCAAAGGGGAAGAAGCGCAATGACACCGAGGACTCAATAATATCCCCCTTGCCTGTGACTCTCTTCACACTCTGTGACAACCTTCATGTAATTTAAGACACCTACGAGGTATTCATGGATATGCTGGCTGGTGCTTAGAATCTTCGGGAGCCTCTTAAAAAATTTATGAATTTGTAATATAAAACAGGTAGTTGTGTGAGGCAGCTAAAGCCGTGCTTACTTTATAATGGAGAAGTGGCAGTGAATACAGTATAGCTTGCAACATCCAAGAGGGATATGTACTCACCTGTGATTAACCTTCCTTGGCCATTAAATGTCACAGTTGGTGCGTACACATGGAGCAGAAAGAATATATATTTGTCAGTAAAAAGGTGACTGAATGAAAGAAGTCATGAAATGACATTTTTCAGTAGGTTTGTCATAGCTGGAGCGTGGAGGAAAATTGCTTTCTGTAAATCTTGGCCCAACAGAACAAAACGCACATTTCTTTCCAGTTGGGAAGCCATACTCATAGACATAATGAAAGCATTGTGCGCTCTGACTTTTGCAAACGCTGATAGAAACCAATCTGCAATCTTGACAGATACGATCTTTTGCAGGATGCACTGTTCATTTACAGCAGCTAGAGACCTCAATTAATTTATGAACGAGGACAGCAGGCTGTGAACTCCCCAGTTCAGCCTAGGTGGAGATGTCCCTGTCTGAATTTATGTTCTGGTAATTTAAAAAGATTTATACAAAGCTTTTCTTTCATTTTGAGAGTAGATTAAAATTCTAATGGAAACCATTTGTATGCATTTGTTGAATTGAATAATATTTATTGCTGTATGAAAAGAGGAGAGAAAAAAAGAAAGAAATGCTGAAAAACTTCGCCAGCAATAAAGTTAGTGAGGCAGCAATAAATAGGTACGGAGGCAGAAAGAGCCCAAACCTGAAAGTAATACTTAGTAGAGCCTGTAGAAAACCTACTGTTTTATAAAAGCACAATGAAAGCAATTTCCACCTGTTTCTGAACAAATAGGAAGTAGGCTGCTACCCACTGTGCGTGGTCTCTCAGTTCTTTAATTCATCTGGTAAGATACTTCTTAATGCTTGAAAAAAACCCAGCTGCACTGCGGACATGCTGTTGGCGGCTCAGAACACGCGCTCTTGCTCTGGTAGCGCTTTGACTTTTTTGGGGGATGTGATGGTCACACAACCTATTCACTTACTCCTGGAAAGACTTTTTGAAAGCTCGTAGATGACTTTAGAGCAGAAATACCATTGAAGGGGAAGATGTTATTAGGACTTATGCTTTTGGACTTAGTTAACTCATAACCTTTGTTCCAATATGACTGTTTTTGTTGGGGTCAAGCTTTTGGATTTTGTTTCAATGGAAGAGTTACAAGCACCACACATCACACAGAGGCATGTGCCAGTACACGACTATATACAGGAGGAGGAATAAACCAGAAGAATATTTATCCAAGACTTACTATAATGTCACTGGGCAGTTGTCTTGTCTCAGCTGTGATCAATAAAGTTAACCTGTGAGAGTTTTCTATGAAAAGGAGTATGTAAATATTTGAGCTGTTCCTGAAAAGACTTCTTTGTGCGAGAAATTTACTTTTATTAGCTGACTTGGTAAAGAGAATGCATGTACTCCTAAAGCTATCGACGGTGCACACAGATGCAAAAGTACTCTCCCTGAACGCCTCAGAGCTGGGATCCCGTTTCCACATCTGAATGCCGAAGTCCAGGCAAACTGTTGGCGTTGCACAGATGCAACAATGCAGATAAGCTAAAGTAAATGTTGGTAAGGACTGCAACAAGTTCAGCCAACGTGCTGCACCGCCATGTGCACCAGAACAAAGGAAGGGGGGTCAGAAGGGAAGGTAATACTGAGGAAAGGGCCAGCTCTCAGTGGGGTGGGCTGTGGTGGGCAAGAACACACCGATAAACTAGTAAGATTTGAAAACATTAATTCTACATGGTCTTAAGTTAGTCTTTATAACGCGTATTCTTCTGAAATGCTCAAACATACCTGGGGAAACCAAGATCAGCTAATAAATTATTGTGTTTCTGTGGGCATTCCTCATGCCAAATCTGTGAATTTAATTCCATCTGTCTCGAAATAAAGTGACCCTTGATGATAAATATCTGAAATATAAATGAAGAACTAATGCAGGATATAGACATCCTAAAACAATCAGGGTTAGTTGTAATAATATTAACGTGTTTTAAAGGCTGGCCGAATTAAACTTCTGACCAATTTCTGACATTTTTATTCACATTAAATAGTCACTTCTTTTATTTGTAATTCCACTGATGATCAATTAATTTCTATTAAGAATTTAATCTATGAAAAACAGGGGTCACAGAGCATAAAAGAATAGGAATCTCATTAAAATCAATAATCTTTTCGTTAATTTCTAAAAGACTTCAACCCAAAAGAAGAAGCGCTATCCTTTAAAATGTATCCATATTTTGATAAACTTCAAAAAAGGTAAAACCTGGGTTCATTTTTGCAAGTAGCTGAGCATCTAGACCAGGTTTTTCAGAGGAGCAAAGTGGCTCAGGTGCAGACTCAGTTTGATTCCTGTGCCCTAACTCAGTACATCTTAATGGCATTACTTGAGCAGCTGCTAATTTTGAACAAGACAGAAGAACTGAGTCCTTGATAAATTACCCGCCAGCCAAGTGATCTAAAAGCATTTCTTTTCTGGGCTATCCTGTGGCAACAGCAGGCATAAATCACTATCCCTTTATTGTATGGCCCCCTGGAATGTAAATCTTTTCCTTTGGCCTTTTATCTTAACTTATGTTTCATTGAACTATACACTGAAATTTTTTTGGGGGGTGGTGGTAAATGAAAACACTGCATTTTCCTTCCACACACATTCTTCATTGCCTTTAGGGATTTCATTTGACAAAGGCCTCGCTAATGGAAATGCAAATTTTCTACCTGTCACAGAATACTTTTGACTCTGCTGTTTGTCAGAGCAACACATTCCTCAAAAGTGTGGTTTCTTTGACTTCTCAGAAGCCAGGGGAATTGTGTCTGCACCTACCAGGGCTCTGTTTGACCGAGCAGACAGTAAAGAACATATTTATGTAAATTTGAATGAGAAATATTAGCCTATTCACTTCTCTGCTATAAATAAAAACCCACATAGACTGAAAGCCTTATTAAGCTTTGATTTATTGTAGCGAGTTGTCCATTTCCTGTTTAGTAGTTTTGTTGCGCTTTAACAGACAGCAGCTTCTCCTTTCATTTTCTAGTGATACATTAGTGATTCTAGTTCTGATAATATTCCGTCTAATCTAATCTTATCTTTTGAGGGTTGTAGAAAACCACGTGCGTAACAGTGGGGAGATCCTTGGGCTACATGATTTAGCAGATTGGAAAATGTCCTTTGTCTTTACTGTTCCACTCTAAATAGAGCAGACAGCCTCACCAAACTTTTAGTAGTGGGATTGTCTAACCCAAATACACAAACTTTTAAGGCAGGGAAGAGAGAGATGAGCCTCTGTGTTGTCATACTCATATAAGAACTGAAAAAAAATAAAATGTTTCGTATCCTCAGCAAGAGAAAACCTTTCCATTCACTTTTCGAGCATTTGTACTTTTGTTACCATCTAAATCTCAGTGGCCACAAAAGGTTGTGTTGAGGGGAAAACAGTAAGTGAAATCCTCATGTCTTTTAAGTAGTCTGTAAAATTCCCAGTGATTAGGGAGATCTGGGAATTTGTGCGCCATGTTAGTACAGCTGAACAACAATAAGTTTATTTTTACATAGCTGACATCCACGTCTGACAGCCGTCCCTAATGCACTTTCCAGTCAAGCAATACGTTTTCTAACTCTTCTCCCCCTGAAACAAATGCCCTTGAGTAATCACACTTCTTTTTTTTTAATCCTTCCCTCTATTGTCTCTTTCAGTTGTGTCTAGTTCTTTTCTTTCCTGGCGGGCTCTACTTATTCCTGTGAAATTGTAGCATTTCATCACCTCCACTGTCCTTGAGTCTTTTGTCTCTTCCTGATCCACTCATCCTTCTCTAATGCCCTTTAGAATGCCTCTCTCGCTTCCCATCTCTGCTTCATCTCAAAGGGGAACAACGGTCCTTTCCTTCTCTTCCACAGTTCGGCTCTTGGATGACAGAAGAACTAGGGACACTCATGGCTAGTGCCAATACCTCACACCAGTAACTTCCACAGTTCACATTCTCTGGTCAAATCAGGTTCTTGCAGGGCCACCAAAAAATGAAATGCCAGAGTCACTCCTGCCTGAACAGGAGGTCTTTCTTGAATTGACTAGGCATTGACTAGGTTCCAGTTCCAGATTTTAATGACTGAAGAATAAAGGAAAGGAGCAGAATGCCCAACTGGTATGGATGGATCTTCTTGCTTGCACAAGTACCAGAGACAGCAAAAGATCACTTAACTACGGTTCTCGCATGATGATGATCTTCACAAACATAGATTCTTCCCTCTGCACAGACCAGAGGAGACCAGCAGCAGCCAGGGCTGCTCTATGTGGAGGCAGGCAGCGGTTTCAAAATGCTCCTTTCTGCAAAGACACAATTCTACTGAAATGGAGGATGCTTTCCAAGGCTGGAGTTGCAACGAAGTATTTACTTAGCCGTAGCGATCATAATGTTCCATGGTTTATCTGAATTATTAAAATGCAATACTGCACAATAATCATTATTGCAGAGCTTCAAAACACTTACTGACAATGCGGTCTTGGCAACGTAAGTACTAGTCTCTTTAATGGGTAGTTGTTGCAACAGGGAAGGAGAAACCTGTGTTTCAGACTAAGCTGTGCTTTCCAAAGAGGTAGAAGGTATCGATTGTAATATCGATTCCATACGGATTTTTGTTGTTGCTTTATATCTTAAAAATACTCCCCCCCCCATCCTCTCTCAACAGATCAGATGTCACTTCACTTTTCTTTCCTTGAAATAACACTGGAAGCAGATTGTTGACAGCTTCAGGCTTCTGCACAGTCAGCATTATAAGAGAGCAGTATAGACATGAGCAAAAGTCAAATGGCCTCCGAGGAGCTCCAACCCATTAAAACAATTGCTAAGGGCGCAAGAGCACAATAAACATCTGCGGTTTGTCTCCCCAGCATACCACATGCCTTCCAGTTTGCCTCTGCTTGGAAATGGGCTTGAGCCGTCTGATTGGACCCAGATGTGAACTTGCGGAGTTCAAGGCTTCTCAGGGCTTGGATTTTGGTTCCAGGCTGAGGCTGGGAGTTGTTGTGAAGTTAGGTTCCAGATCAGCATTTCCTCAGATTTGACAATGCTTTAAAAGTACTTTTTATTTTCGGCTCGGCTCTGCTAGGAATGGCCTCTTTGCAAGCATCCTGAGCTACTGGACAGTCCTCACTGGAACCAAATATTGCCACGAAGAAAGTAAGCACCTTCCTAAGGTTCCCCACGCAGGCTGTCTTCCTTATGAGTCAGTCACTGTTTTTAGCTAAATCGGTATGAAAAACATATGCCTTGCCACATAATGATCAAGTTGCTGCTACAGAACATTTTATTACCTTGATTTTGTGACAAAATACATATTCATATTTTATTTTAAAGACAGACTTTAGCAATCTAAATGATACCAACCTTGACATACTCATTAGAAAACAACAATTTTATATGGAAATGTTTATCACAGCCCTATGCTTAAACGAGAAACAATTTTCACTTACAGAACTATGATGTCTCGTTTATGATAGCTGGCTGGCCATAATGAGGTTCAACAAAACCAAAAATGAAGCGAAACACTGGAAAACTCTGTTTTGCTAACAAATGCCACCCATCGGTAAATCAACCTCAAGGATGAAATATACTTTAGAGGGTTAAGCAGAAAGGAAACAATTGACTTGTTACTTTAAATTAACTAAAACTATTTGATCAGAAGAGATGGGAATTAAGACGTTCAATAGCTTAATAGTACGGTAAAGGTAAATTGTGCAGCGCTCAATTTACCTGTAACTGTGCGTGCTTGTGCATTGCAATGGAGAATAAACACAATCTTGTTATCAATAACGATATTACTCTTATGTCTTTGTTTAAATACCTCATGGAGGAGGAAATGAGAGACAAACAACATCCTAAATAGGTTGGAATAGGAAGCAACAGTTGTAACTCCGAGTGCCTCACTCTGCATCCATTTCCATTCAGAAAGCTTAAAGCAGAAATCACAGAAGTGAACGGAACCCCTTCCAAGTTGGAATTGTGTTTGTTTATTCATTAAAAGATTGTTTGCATGCATCACAATCACAAGCCTTCCTGCCACTGCAGCAGTGGAATAATTTGCCGGACAGTCGCTCTGGCGTGCAATGTAACGGTGACTGAGAACACAAAGTGCTGAGAAATGCAAGAGGACTCATGCAATACAGGTGGCAGGTTATTTGCATTTAATAGAAGAAGGCCCAGTTCCTGTAGCTGGGGAAGGCTTATCTAAATGCACCTGTGCGTATCTGTATGCACGGGGGAATGGCGGAGGGAAGGAACGGCACCACATAGGGTTTCTTATAGGCAGAGTAGATAAGGCAAAGGTATCAGGGACAGAGCCAAGCTCTGTCCTGGAGATGCTGCAAGAGAGTGTGGGTGGAAGCTGGATGGCCGTCCTGGATGAACAATGTCCCAGGAGCGATCACCCACCGGTGGCTTAAATAACCTGAACAGGGAAGATTGGTGTCTGCCTGGTTTGAAGTTGCACACCCAGTGCTGCGGTTCTGCCAGGCAGAGCCAGTATATCGTTCTGGCTAGGGACTGGAGACGATGCTGGCTAGTACTGGAAATGAAATAGTGAATAATCTCAGAAGCAGGCAGAGTATGGGTGGAGGGAGCAAAGCAAATGAACGTTATCTTTTATTCTGCAAAGTTCTCAGTATAGGTATTGTTTAATCATAGAGCTGAATCCTGATAAAGTGTCATCAGAAGAGGACTAGAAATAAAGAAAAGAGACGTTAAGATTGCTTCAGGATGCCCAGTGCAGAGAGGAGACGGGGCCTGTTCCCAACTCTGCAATGAGGAGTGAGGGGGGGTCTTGTCATCACTGCTGGGACAAGTTTAAGAGGATGTGAGCAGGGAGGATAATCACAGCACTCTGGCAGGTGGGAAGGCATTGCAATAGAAAGACTGACCTGCCCAGAGTGAGTTACTGCCAGATGGCTCCCAGCTGGGGGACTTAAGGAGACTGTGATCTGGCCTAATCAAATGCCTGGCACCTCCTCTCCCCGCAGTGTCCAGACAGACAACCCTCACTGCCAGCGGCACAAAGGATCGGGAGTGATCAGACTGCCTTTTACAAATACAGTCTGGGCAGTGCCTGTAATTCTTTTTGTTGGCTTTCTCTCAATGGCATTACCTTGAATATGAGGAAATTAAGGAGAAAAATTGCTATGAGCTTTGTAGGCCCTTTATCGCTTTAATCTCCTCTCCTCTCTGCTTTCTATTTTCCTGTCTCTTGCCATTCATCTCTGCAGAGACAGTGACCAAGCTAAGCTAAGCAACAATTTAGATTTGTTTGCGACCGATTTGATTTCTGCTTTCAGAAACTGTTTGAAATTATCTAAACGTATTATTTTAACTAGGATTGAACTTTCAGTGTAAATTCTGGGATTGCCAGAGCAAGAATTCAACACAGATCCACCGGATTTAGGGAAGAGAAAAAAATACCTGGCATGTCAATGGGGTGGAAAAGGAGACTATCCAATTGCTGAGATTCCCTTTAGAAGGATGGAAGGGAAGGGCAAGAAAGACTGCATTCTGGTGCACGTACCCTTACAGGAACTTGGCATGGTGGCTGTTAAGGTTTGGTGTTGCAAGAGGCTCTAAAGTTACTGGCTGAGCCTTCTGGACGGTTAGTGCAGAGCCTGCAAGGGCTGTTTGTGTTAAGTTGTATTGATTGCCTTGTGTATAATTTAATAAAGTTGAAGCCTGCTTTCTTTCCTCGCAGCTATACACTGCATCTGTCCTTGTTGGAGTGTTCCCATGGCAATCGTGGGCTGGATTTTTATTAGTTTGATTTACTCGATAAATAAATAGAAAAATAAAACAAGATAATTACCCAACAATGAATAGCTACCATATGAACACAGTGAAAACTACACCAAAGGCCGCTGGCAACAGGCAACACTTCTAGTTTAAAAGTAGTGCAGAGATTCCCAATGTAATTTTTTGACCTTCATCGGCCCTTCCTCCATTAGGTGTCAGGATCTGTAGCTTATATGAGTTTCACTGCATACAAAATGTCTCTCCTGGCTTCTCGTGTTCCTACCATTGTTATTCTTGTTTAAGCAGCCGCAGCCGCTTTTATGCTCTCTTACTACTTAGTCTGAACAGTTACATTTGCAGGGAAGAAACTTCCCTCTTTTCTCCCTGGAGAAGTGGTAGAAAAACTTTTTCTAATAAAACAAACATCTATGCTTCAGCTGAGGTTTGCTCTCCTAACAGACTATTACATGAACATACAGGCGGGCTGCTAACAGGCCCCCAAATCACTCAGGAAGCCAGCCCTGCTGGGTGATGTGGGGATCTGGCTCAAGTCCTGATAACCTCAGGGCAGACGGAGGCATGACACAGGCACCGTTTCCAAGGGGCATTGCAGTGTAGCTTCTTTTACAGAAGAACGAGAGAGGACTAGTCTGCAGGTTACTCAGAGGACAGGAAGACTTTGGTAGCAGCTCATAAAGAAATCACATCTGATGCTTAAAATATAGAAGCGTAGGTCACCTCACTTACAATGTGGTTTGAGTCGACTTTCAACTCTCTGTTCATAAACATTAGGAGCCTAGGCTTCTGCTATAGCCGCATTTGGTGCAGCACAGAATGGGACAGTTGTAAACGCGGCAATGCATTCAACGCTGACAATAAAAGTGGACTTGGGCTTCCCCAGTTACTTGCCCTAAGGTCCAGGAGCTGCTGATAGCTAACCACTGCCTGGCCGCTCCGACAACCAGCGCCCGCGGAAAACTAGAGGATCTTTGCCGTGACTCCCGGGACAGGAGTTGTAGTTGCAGCAGCGATTGCTTCTGAACAGAGTCGGTCCAGGGCTGTCTCTGCTGACTGCAGGGTACTCATGTTTCAGTTTACAAAGCCTAAACTTCATATAAATTAACAGGACAAGAATAATATTTCTTCTGAATGTTCAACGCGCTGCTGATCAGAATGTGCTATGCAGCATGCACCCAGTGGTGTTCAAGCAGCGTACTAAGCCAGGCTTTTAATCAGAAGTAGATACTGTTACGCCTTTGAAGATCTTTTTTTTTCTCTAGAGGATCTCAGACAAGTGCAAAACTTCCTAAGAGCATCTGTCGAATGACTTAAGACATGCCTGAGTATGAAAAGCTTCTAAACTGATGTTTGGAAACTGGCTTGAATGCTCATTGAAGAGCAGCTGTAGTACAAGCTAACATTTGAGGCTCTTACAGGCAACTGTGGATCCTGTTTCAAATCTCATTTCCACGAGAATTACATCAGCACTTAAGTCTTCCACTGCTGTTGGTGGAAATGTTTTTAGAATTAGTGCTAAAATGTCAATGCCTTTGTGGAGAAATTGTCATTAAGGGAAGATTCACATGACAGCAGCCTGTTCCCACCATTAGACCTGTAGAAACTGGGCGGCCTGGGGTCTGTTTCTTGACTCTGCTCCTGGCCTGCTGTTGCCTGCAACTCTTATCATCTCTCTTTAAAATGGGGATAAAGCTTGGCTTCTTTTGTACAATGTTATGAGCACTTCAAAGAGTGATGCTTCAAAAGAACTAAGTTTTATTAAGAACCTCTCTTGTTCTCACCTCCTCTTCTCCCCTGTGGTGTGAAATATTACAAGACCTGTGGCCTTGGAAGGTGCGTAGGCTCTCTCATGAGCCTCTCGCTGCCTCTTCTGAGGCCAGCCTGCCTAGCAGGAGCGCTGAGCAGTGGGCCGGTAATTGTATAATTTCACCCTAGGAAACTTTCCACTTCTGCCTAGGGTAACACCCTAGACAGATACTGTTCTAGAGTTATTACAGCCTGAATCAGAAGATTGGGAGGGGGGAGAATGAACAGTTTCACCTTGGCTTTCCCCAGCAGAGCAGTGAGAGAATATGTCCCAAAATAAATGGGAAGAAAGCTCTTAGACGATGCTTCTCAGTCTGAGGGAGTAACATGTGCTCTCTCTGGGCATGCAGATCATCAAGAAACCATTAACAAGATTTGTTGGCTGCTCCTGTGAGCATGTGGTGCTTAGGTCTTCCCAGGCATTTGCAAAGCACTTGAGGGAAAAGCTTGGTGGCTTGGAGATGGGAAAAAGGACACTGCCCCTCTGCCACTCCCACTGAGGCTTGGGGTGACTTGGGAATGAGAAGCAGAAGTTTGTAACCCTGGTTAGATGGTGGGACAGCCCCATACATCTCGGAGAGATGGTCTTCAGCCTGTGCCTGTTCTTCTGACTTGTGACGACATATTAGGGAGAGAAGAGAGTGGCTGAGGGCAGATGGAGAGGGGTCCTGTATGGTACATGTCTGCTTGCACGGTCAGGGCCTTGAGCCTTCTTCCCCACTCCAACCCTTGTGACATTGCCTCCTCCACACTGCACTGAGGGACAGCGGTGGGGGTACTGAGGAGTGTGGCCAGCAGGTCGAGGGAGGTCATCCTCCCCCTCTACTCTGCCCTGGTGAGGCCGCATCTGGAATACTGCGTCCAGTTCTGGGCTCCCCAGTTCAAGAAGGACAGGGATCTGCTGGAGAGGGTCCAGCAAAGGGCTACAAAGATGATTAGGGGATTGGAACATCTTTCATATGAGGAGAGGCTGAGGGATTTGGGTCTCTTTAGTCTGGAGAAAAGAAGATTGAGGGGGGATCTTGTTAATGCTTTCAAATACCTGAAGGGAGGATGCCAGGGGGATGGGAGCAGTCTTTTTTCAGTGGTGCCCATTGATAGGACGAGGGGTAATGGGCACAAGCTTGAACATAGGAAGTTCCATCTTAACATGAGGAGGAACTTCTTTACTTTGAGGGTGGTGGAGCACTGGAACAGGCTGCCCAGAGAGGTTGTGGAGTCTCCCACTCTGGAGACATTCCAAACCCGCCTGGACGCTATCCTGTGCAACCTGTTGTAGGTGACCCTGCTCTGGCGGGGGGGTTGGACTGGATGATCTCCAGAGGTCCCTCCCAACCCTGACCATTCTGTGATTCTGTGATTCTGTGATTCTGTGATACAGGTATACAGGATATACCTGACCACTAACCACTGTACTGTTCATGTTAACTGGTAAGTAATGGGAGGTTTTTACTACTATATGCAGTTGGGTTTTGGGGTTTTTTTTTTTTGTTGCTTTTTGTTGTTTTTAAACTCCCAACCCTGCAAAATGATGCAGGAATTTCAGTGGAAAGCTTGTCATATCCTAATTGGTCTTACAAATTCTGTACAGTACAAATGTTTTGGCAATGGAACTGTTTTGATCAAAGGTTGTATAAATCCCATTAGTCACAGCAGCTGAACTTGTGTGAACCCTCTAACGGGGCTTGTATCACCTGCACTCCTACGGTATTGTTACAACTTGCACCTTCTATGTATAGATATGCTTTTATTTGAGCTCCTCTGGCTGCACGGGCATGGTGTGATCTGATGCAATGCGTGGGCTGCAAGATCCAGTCTCACCAGCCTTTCCTAACCATGGGTTGTCAGCTCCGTATCTCCCTTTGTCTGTCAGCGAGCGTGACATCCGTAGTGTTTTGGTTGACTGTTTCTTGCCTGCTCTGAGTGAGAAAATAAATAGGACTCTGGAAAACAAATGTTGCTTCTTTACTGAGTTGCAGTGATTTATGCACATGCCAAGAGCAATGAGCAAATGCAAATCCCTTCTGCTTCCAGGTATTTCAGGCTTCCATTTAATAACACCCCAGGCCAGCCACTTTGAGGGCACTATTCTGTTTCTTGGGTTGTTGAGATCATTTGGCCTTGTGTCTTATAACACCACATGGGGTACGCCTTAATAGACCTGAAAGGTATGTCACACTGTGACTTGATTTTATTTACCTTTATGTAAATATCACCATGTTTATTTTAAAATGACTGAACTTCTGCAGCTGCACCTCTGGGGCGGTAAAGGTCATTGAAAGGACAGTTAGGTTCCTATCACCTAAATCTGGAAGACCTCACTTAAAATCATGCTCACTGTTTGCCAATTTCTTACTTTGCTGAGCTCATCCAGTGGAACTGTACTGGTCTGTTGTCTGGTCTCTACTGGTGTCCTGCTTTTTTTGACAAGCCCAGTGACTCTAGTTGGATTTCCAATAACAGAAGTGATAGCTATCATTTCTCGATGATATGAAAAAATAGAATTCCAACAAAAAACTAAACTTTGAAGTATATTTTCTTTCCTTTAACTGAAACTCCTCAAGCTGATAATGTACTGTCCTGAATCCTTCTGTCTCTAACATGAGAGCTCCATCTTAAAAGGACAACTTGACTAGCCAGAAAAGGGAGCTCTAAGACACTACAGGTGTAATGAGATAAGTCAGTTTCTGGCTTATTGTGTAGTGCTGGTCAGGAATTTTCTGTCAAAATGTTTTTATTTCCTCTAGTCGGAAGCCACTGATTTGACAACTGTTTGTGGAAATGTACCTATGAGTTTTGGCAGGCAAGTCTTCTCAGGCAGGGGGAGGACTCTTTGGAGTAGCGCAGGCATCTGTCTGCGGAGCATCCCGCTCACCCTGGCATGGCCGAAAGCCCTCCCTGGGTCTTTGGAGACTGACTGCTTCCAGTGCTCTGCTGGCCTGCACACTTAAAACCTGGAGACCTAAACTTCCATCTTTAATAGGCCAGATGGGGAGAGCTCCAGGATGCTAGTATGAGGTATGGTTTTCTCAATCTTGAGTTAATCCTGTTTTGTCTTTAACTAGGTAATTAAATATTTATTGGGCCAGAAAGGGAGCAGGTGACTGAAACTGTTATGGGACAGCTGTTTGAACTGAGTCTGGTCAGTGAGGTCCTGCCCCTGTCTCCCCTTCACACCGAGCCTGGCTGCGTGTTCCTATCCGCTCACTTAGGTCCTCAGTCATGCTTGTCTCACGCCGCCTGAAGGCATACCAGAGAGCTGAGATCCATGGAGAACGTATCTCAGCGGAGGAGGGCATTTAGGTCCTCAGAGTGGCTCACAACAGTATCAGCTGTACGTAAGCGCTGGCACAAGCGATGGGAAGCTTTGGCTGGGAAGAAGTGGGAGAAAGGCATACGACTATGCCTTTGGACAGCAGCAGGTCATTAGAATGGTTTAGCTATAGCCTCGCTTGGTACTCTGATTTCTGAGCCTTACCTGGGATGTATACAGCTGTATATATACAGCTATATATACACCTGTATAGCAATGTTTTCATTCAGTCTCAGGGGTACAAATACATATATCAATGCTGCCTGTAACCAGGTGGTTGGCATGTGAGCTGAAAACATGTAACACTCAGGCTCAGACTCCTGGTCGTAAACTCATAGGTACCAGCAACACGCCCTAAACAATAAATAAATGGCTACTTTGGGATGTCTCGCTTTCTCCCCGGTGATTTCCCCTAGAGGAAGAACACCGAGATCTCTAGGTTTCATGCAAGCGTGGAATCGGGAGGCCCATCTTCAACGTGGCCCATGCTTCTTTGCTCCCCTGTCTTCTGCAGCCCTCTTCCTCTCTCTTACTGCTCGTGTCAAACTAAGCTAAAAAGCCTCGCAAGACCAAGAGACTTGCAGACCTGGCAAACGGCTTTGCACACCTGTTTCCCCAGAGGTTTCAGTCCCAGGAGCGGGGTGCAGCTGGCCTTGCCCGGAGCCAGCAGAACCCATTCAGCAGGACTGCGCCTAACAACTTACTTGCAGCACGTCCTGTCCCCCGCCAGCTGAAAACCACCGTTTTAGGGACATCTGGTAGGAGCTGAAGGATGTGCCTTCCAGCTCACAATGAGTTCTGTGGGATTACTTGTACGCGTAAGGCTGGCTGACGCTGCCATTTTAAATATTTCCTTTCTTAAAGTTAGTTAAGTGAGATTTTTATGAAGTATAGTCTACATGTGAAGCTGAGAGCCTCTCTGCTTCCAGGCACAGGGTGCAAGTGACCGCTGAGCTGCTGCGGAAGGTAGCAGGTATTCTGACTGGTTCATTGCTAATTATTGCTTCAGTAAACAACAGCTGTTCAGATGCGGCTCAGCTTCTTGCTTTGAAAAGATTACAGTGCCCAAACTGTAGTCTGGTATTATTGAAAAAAGAAAAAAAAATGTTATAATCATTTCACTCCCCTACTGCTACAGATTTTATGGGCCTTGTAGTGCGCTGTTATGTCAGGCATATTAATTGCTAGCGAGTCGATGTTAAGCAAATGAAACAGCTTTGTGCAGTGTTTGGACACTTGGTTATAGACAGTTTAACAGCAGTCTTCTGGAGAGACTGTGCATTAGTCTTAGATTATTTTTCAGCACTAGAGGAACGGCTCTTTCAAAGTAACTATAAAATGAACCATTGCTGCCATGCAATAGCAGTAATAAGCTGTTAAGGTACATTGCAAAGCATGAGGTCAGAGGCAGTGTGTTCTTCCAGCCACCCAAGAAGTGTAATAGCAACTAATTAGTGCAGCTCCTTCAGAGGCTATTGCTGTTGCAACAGGAGGAAAGAAAGGCAGAAAAGTGCAAGGGGGGGCTCAACTGCCCTTTAGATGAAGGAGTTGTTAGTATTAACTTAGCAGAGGGTGAAGGCCTGACCCAGCGCAGCACTGAGTGTCACTGATGTGCTCTTGGCACTGAAAAGAAAAATAGCCCTGTTCTCTACTCCATGCAGTTCCTGGCCTTCCGCCTTTCTTCCTGAGGATTTATAGGGGCACCTGCCTTGATTTACTGAGGAGCAAAAAATTAGGAATTAACTTTCCAGGCACGCGCACGCACGCGCTTGGCTGCACACCGCCAGCCCAAGCCCTTCCCCTCCGCCCTCCCGGCTGTAGGTGGCCGGTGCCCCGCAGTAGCTGGCCGAGCTACCGGGCTGGCGTTGGTATCAGGCTGCCGCAATGACCACGGCCACCGCCAGCCACCGGCTACCATGGGGCTGCCTCCAGCCAGAACACGTCCCCCTCCAGCCACGCTGAGAAACAGGCTGCTCTTTGTTTGAAGCAGCTGATCTCTACGCTGTTGCGTTTCGCTGGCTGCAGATGAAAGCCATCTGTAAATACCTTTTGTGCAGTTAAAAACAAAAAAAACCCCATGTATTTTACTAAATTCATATACCAGCAGTCAAGCTGGCACCCTTTGATTGCATTTAAAAAGGAACAAGGTGGTATTAGCGCAGCAACGCGCCGCCGGGTGCGACGAGTTGGGCTGAACTGCCAACGAAAGGGTCCAACTTTAGGATGGCAGACCAGTATATTTTTTACGTGGAGGGTGGTGAGGCACTGGCTCAGGTTGCCCAGAGAGGTGGTGGATGCCCCATCCCTGGAAAAATTCAACGGCAGGTTGGATGGGGCTTTGAGCAACCTGATCTAGTTGAAGATGTCCCTTGCTCATGGGACTGGATGTCCTTTAAAGGTCCCTTCT
>VZSZ01009665.1:28968-145378 GCA_013398815.1 Ibidorhyncha struthersii
CGGCATTTTTTTTTTTTTTATTTAGTAGGCAATTCCTAATGTGAATTTTATCAGACCTGCATTCCCACTCACTGCCTCTTCCCTCCTCCCTCGTTTAGAAGCACTTCACTACAGTGTGTTTTTTCTCTGCGAAGGCACTTAAAGTCTATTGTCATGGTGCCCTTTGGCTTTTTTTTTTTCTTCTTTTTCTTTTTTGGGGTGTGCTGTTTAAACCTCTCCTTGCAAGATGTTGCAAGCCTCAGATTTATGTGTGCTGTCTTCTTGTGTGCTCTCTCCAGGGTTTTAACAGCATCTTCACAATGCGTGCACCAGGACTGTATGCAAGAGTAGTGTTGCTGGTGCCATATGCAGAGATAACATTGCCTTCCTATTTCGCTTGTTTAACAAGGCCAGTAATCTCATTAAGCTTCTCCACCCTTACGAGCTCTTCATAGGCACCACTATTGTACTGGAATCTCACAATGAGTTATTTATCTATTATGCGCTCCTCATTCTTTCCAGTCATTGCTTTCTTGTAGGCGGCTACATACCTTTCATAGCAAGATTTGCATTTCTTATGGTGAGATATTTTACTTCTGGAGCTGCCTGTATTAAAATGCATTTTGTTTGAATGGGCTCACTTCAGCGAGTGATCCATATTGTTCTGTATGACTGCTCTGTCCTAGCCATTATTTGCCACTCCATCAATTTTTGTCATCTGCAGATGTTGGCGTCACTAATTTTTTGTTATATGCGCTTCCCCATCATTGTGGAAAATGGTGACTAGCACCTGGTCCTAGTATTATGGTCTTGTACACCCCCTCAGCTTCCCCAGCCCATTTTTTCCCCAGTAGTTTTAGTCAGCAAACACTGGATGGACTTTACAGCATCGCATGCCTATAGTTACTCTCAGATTTGAATTCTTAACTGATTCCTCCATTAGCTTTCCCTATACTGTTTTTTTTTTTAATTGATTGATATAAAGTTAATTGGTTCATTAGATATAGCCATTCCTGTATTTTCAGTTTTAAAATGATTCCTGGGCTTGGAATGTGGAAATACTTCATTGTGTTGGGATAACAGTTTCGTGCATGCCTCTGTAATGCATGGTGCTCTCCCTGCGTCTCAGACAGCTTAAGTGTGATTGAGTAACTAGAGCCAGTTGAAACATGTTGTCGCCTTCCAGCCCTGTTCTTAGTTTCTGAATTTCCTCCTTTTCCTCCTGAATCCCAAAAGGCTTTATTAAGACAGCTTTGTGGGAACCATTAACTCTTAAGCTGCATAATTATGTTGCTATGAGCTTTGATTATAGTAAGGAAAAAACCCAACGCATGCGTCTCTAGAAATTTATATTCCTCAATGACAGAATTTTAACTTAGTAAATTAAAAGGTTTACTCAATTTACCTAGGAACTTACAGTAATTAACAGCAAGAGAGTTTACCTGCAAAACTGCTAAATGCAATAAAATAGGTTCTGTGAAAACATGACACTCTAATGAGCTGCCATGTTATTATGCTTGTTCTTCACCTTCCAAATTGCACATAAGACTCTTAAGCACTTAAAGAGAGGGATAGTGTTGCTGTTTAGCTTGCTTTGTTTAGAAGTGGGGAACAATATTTAGCATCTTTATTTGTGTTTAGGGCTGTGTTTTATGTCATTCTTGCACAGCTCTTGCACATGCATTTGTGATGCTAGAAATCAGGCCAGGCTATTTTTTTTTCATTTTTTTTTTTTAAGGCATGTGTACAAAGAATAGTGCAGTTAAGATAATCCTCATGCCAGTATTCGTGTGATACTGTGTGACTGCACTCTCACTGTTGCATTTTAGACCACTTAATGACAGGCCATGTCCCTTTCACCTCTCCCTCCCCCTCCATCCCCAGCACATCCCCTTACTAAAGCAGGGCAGACTGCTCCCGAGCGTCAGCCAGCATGTTGTGGTTCCTCTGTCACCCTCACAGTGCCAACTGCAATAGCCAATATTGTATCTTGTAATTAGGAGGTGACATGAGAAGCAAACCTTTCCACTGTCTTTCACCCTGAGAGGCCTAAGACATTTTTAGCGCTCTGCAACAAATACTCAGGTTTCTGGGATGGGTGAACAGACAAGCTGCATTTTTCAGATTTTGTTTGTGCACTTAATTAAGCACTGGCATCCTTATTTATGTTACTCCTGTTGAAAAATGGTGTCCTGGTTTGAGCGACATGGGACTAATTTCTAATACTTGGGAAGATGCACTTTTAGAAGACTCTAGTGTCTGAATTTGTGAAAATACTTACTTTATAGCCAGCTATGGTGTGTAGGTTTCAAGGTCTCTGTTTTCAAGCTAGCCAGGTGTGGGGATGAGGAGTGAGACCCAGGCGCTTGACCCCAGCTGGCCAACAGGATTATGTCATACCATGAAAGGCACATTCAGTATAAATTAGAAAGTTTGCTGAGGAGTTCTCTCTCTCCCTTGATGGCTGCCATCCTGAGAACTTCTTGCCCCAGTGCTGGAGCCCTGAGCCCTTCCCTGCCTCCCAGAGCAGCAGCACTCAGAGTGTCTGACATTTGCTGTCACCTGCTGGGAGTGCACAGCTTCCTACGGATAGAATGGGCCGAGTATTAATCTTGTATATTTTATATTGGTATTGGGATCAGTTTTGGTTCTTAAGTGCTATTAATGTTAATTATCTAATCTTATCCTATTAAACCTGTTTATATTTCAACCCTTGGGTTTCCTTGTTTTTTTCCCAGTTCCCCTTCCCGGGTGAGGAGGGGTCATTGGTGATAGAATGATTGTCTAAATAACAATAAATTGTTACGGGTTTCTCAAACCATAACAAATGGGCTGGAGGGGAGGAGTGGGGTTTTACCTATTATTAGTGTTTTGACTTTTTTTATAACTCCCACGGTTAAATATGCCTCATATGGTCACTCTGCCACAAAGCTAAAAACTTCAGAGGAAAAATTAAAGCCTTATGCTCTGTCCGTCAGCATGACAGCTATAGACCATGTGTTCCTGTTTTCTCAGGGGGAGAAAATTGGCACCTACCCATTAATTAACTGGTTTTCATTTTAGCTTTTTTTTTTTTTTTTGGCTTGCTGAGCCCCAGCAACTTGTGTGTGCAGTCAAAGATCAATTTAATTTTATAAGCATTGCATATTTAGTCCTTAGCACTAATTGGCTGTAGATGAGAAGCTGATCAGTCTGGTCGGTTTGGATGTGGCTTTGCAGTTAGGGGTATGATTTCACTGTGCCTGTGCTGTTCAGTTTATGCTGTGCGATGCTCTCTGCTTTGGCTTATTTTTAACCCTGGCAGCTTCTAATAAGTGTCAAATAAGCAGCTTCTAATAAGCTGCTTAGAAGCGGTTTCTAATAAGTGTCTTTGCTTTGCGTTTCCCATCCCCAAAGAATTACACACTAGCCTCTTCCTCTTTTTCTTACAGGTTCTCAAGCTGGTCAGATGTATAGCTGTAGCTTGCCATTCTGGAGTTAGCGGTAAACCGAGGTATTAACACTTTTAGAAGACTTGTTTTTCTTTTTTTTTCTGAAAACAGAATTCAAACATTTTGTCATCTCAGATTCTCTGTGAATGCAGCCTATTCTCTCGTAGACAATAATTTTAAACTTATTTTATGCGGTGTTTTTTCTTTTACAGTCTTTCAGCCATCACTTTAAAAGTGCCTCTGAAGAGTGGCAGTGGCAACGGGCATTTTTTTTTCCCTTGTCAAATGCAAATCTCTCACCTCCCAAGTGTGAATGTACAAAGCTCTCTTACTGGTGCTTTTTTAAAAAAAAATAACAAAATTAGGCCACAGTTAGCTAAGCAGAGTGACCTGATTCATGCTGGATCAACATGTTATCAACTCGAGGTTGTCACTACAAAGTAAGTGTGGTGAAGTCTGCCTGTTCCAACTAAAATCAAAGCAGTCTCTTGACATAAGCAGTGCTGAAGTCAGCAGTTTCTGCAAAGTGGGTCTATATGCAGATTGAAGGATCTCTGCTGTGTATGTATGTAACTACCAGTGCCAACCTAATTATTTATAATCAAATAGGTTTTGTCATACGTTTACTCAGGAGGACATGAGAGAAAACAGTTCTAAGTGATTTTTTTTTTGTTCTTTGGCTTTTCCTTATCTATAAAAGATTTGGCTTTGCGAGTTATATTTAATGTTTTCTCTAAAGTAGGCCACCTGAGAGATCCCATGGAGTAATTCACTTTGCTGAGTTAGCAGATGAGGCCATTGGATAGAGTCAGAAAAGATACTGCCAACTGTGAAGCAAATGAATCAATACCAGTGCAACTGGATCAGTTTGCTTCTTCCAATACAAGAAAAGCAATAGCACAGATGAAATATCTGACATACAGATTTAAAAAACAAATATAAACACAAACACACACACACACATTGGGTTGGCTTTTATTGGAAAGCCTAGATGCAATCTATAGTTATCAATTTGTGGAAAATTCAGGACACATATAAAGTTAAGAAGGCAAATTAAAAGAACAATACAAATCAGACGAAATATACATCTCAAAATATCAGGATAGCATTTTGACTGGCATTGCCTAAAATACTTAGACTCTCCTTTCTTTTTTTTTTTTTTGTAATATGCTTCTTTTAATTATACATATTTTTTTCTTTAAAAAGATCTTTTGTTTATATATTCCCCAAGGTCACTATTTCCTGCAGGAGCATGTCCAGATCACAAGTCTTTTTTAGCAAGAAATAGGCTCATTATACCTACTAACAAGGCCACTAATTGGCTTGATTTGACTTTATCTGAAATGATCACCAACAGATACTGTAATTTGTTGTTTATTGGTGCCAGAACAAAGGAGAAGGAACTGGTACGCGTCAAGTAGAAGATATATTTCATTGTTGACATGTTATACAAGCTTTTCATATTCAAACAGAACAGAAACATTTGACATAATTTAGAATATGAGCCTATTTCAACAGAGAGCACTTACAGCATGCTAAATACAGTGCTGTGGAAGAGTCACCCAACAGAACTGCAAACACCTAGCATTTTACATCTTTAAAAAGAATACGTAGATCAATTGACACGCCTCTGGGGTCTGACATATCATTCTCTCTAAATTTAGGGCCCTCAAGAATTCAAGGGTAAAAATACTAACAACTAATCTGTGCTTTCATTCTAATAGATGATTAGCATTCATTATATGTGTAATTAGTTCTGTATGCTCTACCAACTACACACATACAGTAATAGCACTGATACTGTAGATTCGGTAGCGACTTGGCTGGGAGAAATTCAGATCTGTTTATCAAACAATCCTAATGTGCAATTTAGAGTATGTAATACCATAGACTCTCAGAATACAAAGCAGTTAGAAAACTATTTTTATTACATCCACTTGAACCATTCATAGTTAAGACACGTTCACTTACTATGTTTCGTCATTATAATACATGGATAGAAATACTGTGTATATTTCAATGAACATCAAAAAACCCCAATTTTGTCTCATCTTAAAAATATTTATTTTTGTGGCTGAATTTAGTGCTCATGAGAGTAAAGCTCTAAGAATGGTTTCAGCCAAGATGTAGAACAGATGCCATAGATGCCACCACAGGCTTCCTATAAGGAACCAGCTGCACGCGTCAGTTCTGTCCTGCAGCAAATATACTGGGCCTTGGAGCAGGGCATGCCAAATCTATGCAGTGGTGTGGAGATGCAGACTAGGCACTAGAATCGGACCTTCCTCTCCATCCCCAGGTTCAGTGTTCACAGTAATGGGATTTGATCTGCCAGCTGAAGGACGGGAGATGAACCTACCGAACAGCCTGCCTGCCTAAAGAGCAATTCTGTAGCATCAGGTCAGAGGTACGCTTCTTCTATCTGGAGTTATAACATCTAAAAGAGCTGTATTATACAGAAGACAAAGTTGACATAACTGGATGAAACTACATCATTTCTTCTTCTTCTTCTACATACAATTTGCCAAGCACCTGAGACACTATTCTCTCCATTGTGAAACAAAGCTTCTAAAAAAACAACAGAAACCCCACCTGGTATGAATAAATGTCCATTTATTACGTTAGGGCTGGAAAAAGACAAGGAAAACCCAACCTATTAAAGTCTTCCATCATAATAAACGAGACTTATTTGGTTACTGTGCCTTCTAACAATGACTGATGAAGTGGCATTGGCCTGGGTGACAGGAGAGGTACGGGAGGGGAGAGAGCTGCGGTCTGATTCAGCCAGCCACTTTGGAGTGTCCCATCCTATCAGCAGAGTGATAGATGCACAGCTTTAAACCTAATACAAAAATATTAACACTTTTGGACATTAGTCATCACTGTTATATCTCTACAATATAATCCTTTATACTGTACAGCTATAACATAAAAGGTGCAATTCCTTTTTCTTTAAAAAAATCACACACAGCACATGTTTTTATCATTTTATTTTTAAGTATAAACTTTTTTAAACACTTTACATAAATTAACTCCTCTGAGACTAATATTTGATGTACAGTAAATTGTAATTCATATAAAAATCCATAAACAACTTGTCTCACATAATTTACAAAAAAATCAGGGTTTCCTTTGCTTATCTGCAACAAGGATTCTACTTGCCATTTTCCCCCCAAGGCAAACCATGTTAGCATTGTAAAATCCATTATTAAATTCCCATGGTAGCATAAGTCACTTGTGCCAATGTCCTTTTAGAAAGCAGCACAGTTTAAAGCAGTTGGGTTGTCTATAAACAGTAATTTTTGCCCCACGTTTTAAAATTAACAGATATATACCACATCCTATGCAGTGAGAAAGAGAGAGAAAGAGAGAGAGAAAGAGAGAGACTACTTCTCATAAGCAAAGGTCAACAATTCAGTAATATTTGGAAACACTGTATGGGTCTGTATCTTAATTAAATACAGTGCCTCAAAGGAACAGGACAGCCTGTTGCAAAATCTGTAGGCCTTTTTCATTTCTTTTTTCTTCTTCTTTTTTAATACTTTTCAGTCCAACTTGAGTGCAGCGATATGCATATGTAAACATATTCTTTAAAGCAGATCACCTTTAAGGTCATTGAGAAAAAAAAAAGTTTTGTCATTAGCAGTATCATTCTTCTGGAAGGCGCTCTTTTCCTTACAGAGTCTGTTTGGATTGTGCTACAGAAAAAATCTGAGCAAAGATGTAAGCTTAGGCTCAAGTAGTAATGCAGCAAAACAGTTTGGTCTCCTTTTTAGAAGACACTGGTACACAGTCTCTTTGGCAGCCTGAGCTAAGCCAGTGTGTTACCTCTTTCCTATCTCGCTTTGTCTGAGGAACTGTATATTGTTAGCGCTGTCTGCTAATTCTGGATATTGCTCCACAGAGAGTACATAGTACCCATCGTATCCTTGTACCTTTCCAGCACTTAGCAACTGCCTCTTTTCTCCTTCTGTCCACAACCTGGCGCCTTCCTCTCCATCTCTGACTCTCTGTTGTTCTCTAGCCCAGGCACTGGCAAGAGCTCTTTGCCTGGCTTGCTCCAGTATTCGGGCCTTTTCCTCATCAAGTGTCATGCCATAGCGGACGTGAAGCGCTAAAGCACCATACTGCATTTCAACGTCAGCAAACCTACGAGTCCTGCCGTTTACCACAGTGGTGGACTGGGAAACAGTGACGTTGATGCCATTCTCCAGGGCCTTCCGCCCACTTGTCAGCCTCAGTGTCCCAAGATCACTCTCAGGGGAGGTGGTCTTGATAAAATAGTGTGTGTCCTTTCCCTCAACAGTGAAATGCAAGTTTTCTAGGTAGTAGGCGTTGTTCAGAACAGCTGCCACTTTTATGCAGTCTTCGTTCGCAATGTTGAGCACGTTTGTTTGCACTTTGCCTTGATTGACAGCGAGCATCACCCCTTTCCCAATCAGAGACTTCACTGTAGCAAACCACAGCCATGACTTCTCTCCACTGGATTTCCGTCTGCTGACCTGCACTTCTGCCATCTTTCCCAGGGAAAGGAAAGCCTTTGCTTGTCTCGCCACTTGTTGTTGCACTCCAGAAATTGGCTGTAAACAAGAACAGACAGAAGTTTTACCAGCCATCTGTAGCTCTCTAGATGCCAAACAGCCAGGCTTTCTTGGTGTGCTGCCCATGGACGACAACAGGATATGCCACAACTGACAGTGCCAAGGAGTTAATTAAATCTACATACTCTACATACTGCTTGTTCTGCTGAGTTACAAGACTATTCTGTTTCATAATGTTCAGTGCTTTCTCTCTTTATCTCCCCAAGAACGTGCACAAAAACAAGATAAAACTTCAGAGGCTACTTACTGGGCTGCACAGGACAGACCTTTGCAATACTAATACTTGTAAGAGCCATCTTACTACAGTGTCATCTCATCCTCTGATCTGGTTAAACTATGATTGCTGTCTACCATGGGTCCATCCAAATTAAGGAGATTTTTGCAGGTCACAAAGCTGTGCTTTAGAACAGGAACAAGCCTTTCTTTACGCTGAGTCAGGAGATAGAGTCTCTCAGGTACCTGCAGTCTGAGACCAAACTGCAGGGAGGCTCTCACTCATAACCCCTCAAGCTGCTAAAGGAAGCAGGGGGGAATCAAACTGTAATGATAGTGTTTACAGTAAAAGAGAAGGAAGCAAATGGTGCAGAGCAAAGGGGTGCAATATTGGGGACTGATGCCCTTTCTTACAAATAATTGCAGAAACTGATAAAAGGGGATGTAAAAAAGCTGTGGCCAATTCAGTTGTGTGAGCTTTCATTTCACTCCAAGTATCAGCATGCTGCCTAAAAGAGACAAGCAGCTTCTCTCCCCAGAACTTTAGAGGGGTGCAATCCTGAATACAGCAGAAGGCTTTGTTGACAGCTAGCAATGGGGCAATGAATGAAAAGAACCAACAGGCAAGTCTGAAATGCATTCGCTTGGTATTTCATGTTTTGCCATATCTGGGGTGTTCTTGTTGAAGAGGTAGGTGTACTATAAAGGGGAGGAAATAAGAGGTGTAATTGCGAGGTGCAGAAGCACAAGATGGAAAAGCTAGGATAGCAGAACCTGTTTAAAAAGTTTGCTTGATTGTTTAAGAGCTATGTGTGGCCCACTGTGCCAGACGGACCCTTGGTAAAGAGAGGGTAGCTGGGGATTGGGAGCTGACAGCAGAACTGCTGTGGTCAGCCAGAACAGCTAGAAGCGCAGGAGCAGCTAGCAGGAATGGTTAGCTAGCACAGCTAGGTAGTGGAGCAGCACACGTTATGGGGTCAACTGCGGTTGGGGTGAGACCTTACAACTGCGCAGAATAGGCATATCTTATCTGTCTAACCCTGGGCCTTAACAGCTACAAGCTGTGAATGAGCTAGTATTGATGGAGGTGGGGAGCAGACAGCTGCCCTAGCAGTTGTCTCAGCAGGAAACAAGAGAAAGATTTAAATAGCTTTGGCTGCACTTTTGAAAAGGAGTACTTCGTTTCTGTAGATGATCCATTTTATCTTCCAATTGACCCCTTCTCTCTTCAGTAAAAAGTACTGTTTAACCCACTCGATTCATTGCTGACAAATGAGGCAAAAAGCCTGTTAAGTTTTCCCAAATTTCTGGGTGGGAGACCAAGCAGGAGTCATTAACAGATGCCTACAACCTTAATTCAGCCTTGCTGCTAATCAAAGCCTGGCAAAAGGTTTGCAAAGGCTTCTTCTCTGCTTTGCCATGAGAGAGGCTTTTTGGAGGGGACAGTTCCTGAGGGAATTTTGAATTGACTTGGACTCTTAACTCGTCTTGAATGTGGCAGATTCCTGACCGCATCTGCTAACAAGTATGGATTTCAGCTGTTGTAAATCCTACATGAAAGGTATTGAGCACAAAAATATATTCTAGACAGCACACTCATCAGTGAGAGCAGCGAGATGCTATAGCAACTTCATAATGACAAAGTTTGTTTATTTTTAACATGGGTCCTCAGAGCCCTGAAGCAAAACCTCAGAGCTCCGTAAAGCTCACTCACTCCAGAATGTTTCAAAATACTAAGTAGTTTGTGTATTTACTTCTGGCTCCTGGTTGCATTTGCTTGTTCAACAGTGAATATCATAGTCACAGCTTCTTCCTACCTGAGAATTTTGAATCTTTATGTTCCTCCCACTTCTCTTTTTCTCGCTGTCATGTCACATGCCCCTGACACTCCTCACATTGTTGAGCTCTTTTGTGAATATTTTTGACAACTAGCTGTCTGCTCTCATCTCTTTGACCAGACTGGTTCTTCTCCTGATGCACCTTTGCTGCTGTTAGTGGATAATTGCATTCTTTAGCCTTTGAGATCTAAATGAACAACCTCTGATAGTTCTTCACAGCCTTGCGTGATGACAGGTCTCTTACCTCCTGATAAAACCACCTTGCCTGGAGTTCTTGCAATGTTCCTCCTTCACTGCTTCTACTGTTCATGGGAAACACTATTCTCATGCTGTGCTCTAACAGTCTTTCCCTGTTACTCAATTGCTGGCTATTAAAAAAATATAGATAGCGGGCCACTTCATGCATGCAAAATTAGCTTCCATATGCTCCCTTCTGCTGGGCCACCCTTCTAATGTTTTTTTTTGTCTAAATTAGGTTGTAAGGTTCTGCAAGATCATATCCTCTTGTAATCTCGTGAAGTTCTCTATCATGATTCTTGTTAAAAGAGATCTGGTTTTCTGGTTTTGACTGCTCACAATGGGATTACCCATCTTATTGTCTCTTAACACTTCCTTCTTAACTGAGAATCATATGATTTTCGAGGGCGTACATCTTTGATCTTTGAGTAAGTTTGATTTGTAAATATAATTTTCTTAAATAGCAGATTTACATTTTCCCTTCCACATTTATTTCTTCCATCATTTAAAACTGTAGCAGGTTTTCAGGACTGAAGTTCATTTTTTTCCTCCCAAAGAACTTCATAAGCACCTGGAGTTTTGGTTTTATGTAATGTAATGGGTTTTACCTCAGGTAATTTCATTTTCAATATTTTATCTTTATATATAAAATGTGGTTAATATTAAAGAGAAGTAAAATTGTAGTGGTGCCTGGTATGCATAATTTATATCACCTGTTCTTCTGTTTATTTCACAATCTATTTTTTACTACATTGTTCATTTCTGCCTTCAGGCAGAGTGTTAGTACAAATCTAATCTCTGTAGTTTCTACTACAAAACTCAGGCATCTTTAAAAGGTCTTAAACTTCTTTTCGTTGATTATTGTCTTTCTGCATTTTTATTATTGCTGAAAGCAAACAAAAGCTTACTTAAAATGGTACCTAACTTAGCAAATCTGTAATTTCTTAAATTCTTTTGAAAGTAGATAAAAATTAGAGGTTTGAAAAGCACTGTTCAGGTTTAATTTAGCAAGTAACCCTGTCAGGATTATCCGTGCCTAGTAAGATCTGACTAGAAGGGAACATTCTGTCCTGTCCCACTTGTATTTTTAGTTTTGGTTCTTACTGGTATGTCCTCCCATTGCTGGCTCTTCACAAGTTCATAAGAAGGTTCTGTTAAATCAAATTTCGGAACAGGGAAACCAGGAATGGCGTTGTGCAGATGGAAGCCGAATGTCACCAGCCAGCTGTTAACATCTGAAAGAGAATTATTAAAAGAAAAGACAAAATTATTAGAAGTGTTCTATATTTTGCCATCATACTATTTTTACATGGAATAGTTCTTGGCACAGTTGATTTCCTTCCGTAACTTGAAAATTATTCAAGAATCTTTGTTTTGATATGGACGGAGTTAGATTTGCGCTACAGCTAGAATAGCAAGCCTATGCAGTAAACGTCAAGTTCTAAACTTACAAGAAAACCCCTATTCTATGTAAGAATAGCACTATGGTCATTTGAAAGGCACTGCAGGTTTCAGCAATTCTGAAGGCCTCAGTGACTTCCAGAACTATAGGAGCACAATTAAAGTGAGATTTCCTTCTAATATAGCCTAAACTAATTAGGATTTCATGGTCAGGCTGAACATGCTCTATGTCGCACCTTCATCATCAATACTTTAAAACAAAGTGAAAAAAGAAGAAGTACTGCAGAGCACATCCTGTCCTTTTGTTACGTATGTGTTATTGTAATGTCTTCAAACTACCCCTGAAGTAACACCTATACGGTCAATTGCCTTGTAAATGATTTGGCAGATATTTTATGTTGATTCAAGAGAAATCTCCCCCTCTTCAGGATGAAGTTGGGCTGATGAAATGAAAAGCTAATGAAATGCATTACAGTTGCATCAGTAAGCAGACAGGATACTAAATGAGCATTAGATAACATTATTTATGATACATTTTATGTTCTGTTACAAATAAATAAATTAGGGATGCCAACAATTAATTAGTTAACAATTGTTGGGCAAGAATGGTTGCTCTGCCTTGTTTCTGTCTTTCTACCCTATCTTTCACAAATACTAAGCTTAGCAGAAGTTGGCAGAGTGCTCCTTACCAAGTCTAGTAGTATTCATTTAAGAAAACCCCAAATACGTGAAACAAGGAACCAATTTTTTCCAAGTGTTAAAAGAATAAAAAAATATTTACCTTAAAATAATTTCTAACCTTTCCAGATAAACGATACGCCTTGTGAGGCTCTGCATCTGAAATTGCCAGTCAGCCAAATTACTCATTGTAATGATAACCTTATATGAGCAGTGTGTCTACGTATTCCATACATCAAAGATGTTAAGAAAAGAACTAAAACTGTATTTTGAGGGCAATTTTTGAACTAAGTGCATCATTTTCTATGTCACAAAGAATCTGATTGCAACTGCATCCCCTACAGCACATGCTGCTAAAAGAGGACAGATTCAAAGGTCTGTTATTATCCTTGCTCCCAGGCAGCCCATTAGCAACCCTGTTAATAGCCGCTGTTTGTTAAATTAATGCAAACCCACTTGATTCCCAGGATGCTTTTCTGAGTGGTAGTCTCACAACTCATAAGTAAGTGGGGATTAGCCCCTCCTGTAGTCTGGCACTGTCTGTGTAAAACATTTCAGATTATTTACATCTATTCAAATATGAAAATTCAAATGTATCTGAGCCATGCATTTTTCAGAAACTTCTGGTGATGTGCAATCAGTTTTTTTTTGTACATAGAATAATGGAAAACACTACACATCACTAACTCTAGACCCACAAAAAACATATAGGTTCCCTAAGAACTCCGTTATACAAGAAGTGGCATGTTAGCAGCTTTCTGTTGCCGAAAGAGACATTCACCCTCCTTTTTTCCATGCCCTACTCCTTCCCTGCTCCTGGCTGTGTACTCACTACTTTGTGCTGGCCCTAGAGCTTATTGGACCTCTCTTTCTTAGCCAACTTACATTAGTAGCCTTGCAAAAAGCTACCCTGGAAGATACCAACCAGCTTCCAGTGAACATTTGCTGCCATGTTAATGGGTTAAATTGGTCACAAAAAGACCCCTCCTGTCCTTGCTAGCTTACAGTCTCACTCCCTCTTGTCTTTGGTCTTTTTGGTCCATGAGTACGCACTTTTTACTGCTCAGTAGCCCAGAGCCATGAAGAAGCCTGACTGTAATCCACATGTATGAAGATTCTCATGAACAGCCTTGAGGGGTTCTTACTCTTGTACTTGCTCAAGGTGTCTATTTTTTTCGTCATAAGAGTGCTGGGTAGAGCGTGACAGTATTGGAAGGAGAACCTAGGGCTTCTCTTTCCTCTCCCAATGCACCGAGATCTCAAGCTGAGGCACCTTATGTTACAGTTCAGTCAGCAGGAGAGGAAGAGATGTACTCCCATGGTACTCCAAAATGTACTTTGGAAAACCCAACCACTCTATATACTGAGGGCATATACAGAGTATATACTATATATACTCTGAATTATCTTTTTTTGTCAAAAGTCCAATATTAAAGCACCATAAGGACTATGTAGGGCACAAGGTTTAGATTTAGATATCTAAACCTGAAAGCTAGTAATGGCCTGTGGATCTTAATCTCTTACACAGGTACCTGCATCGATGTCTAAATCTTAGATGAGATACTTTCAGGATCTCCCATTTGCTATTTCACTATTCCTGGTGTGTTTGCTGTAATTATTCTCATTGTTAAGTGCTTAACGCTTCCTCATAAAGAACTTTTCCAAATAGGACATATTTAGGTACTTCACCAAAATTGTGAATTCCAGTCTAAATTGGATGTCTACATGTCCAGCACCCCCAAGCTAAAGTCACTTTGTTGATCTGATTCTAAATGCCAAGTACTTTTCTGAACAATTATCTTCCCTAAGAGTTTCTTTACTAACCTTCCCTGGACAGTATCCTCAGCCTGTAACCCAGATAATCAGAACAATGAAAAGTAAATTTCTGAGCAAGTGGGAGACAGTCTTGCCATTAAGTAACCTTCTTTTACCTGTGATATAATCCTTCACATCGTGTATTTTACTGGCTGGGTTGTTATTTCTAAACATGTACAAATTAAAAGGAGCTGGATCCTTCCCAATTCTCTTCCAGATTTCAATATCAGGTGTTGTCCACCGGCCTGCCAGTATGTCATAATCTCTTTCTCCGAAGTGGACTAGCTTGGTCAGTGGGTCGTATAAGCCTCCGTGGAATCCTATTACCAGCTGGAAATCAAGGTTAGAGTCGAAATAGATCTCTCCATAAGCAGTGTATTGAATTTGTTTAAGCATGAGACCATTGCTACTGAAAACAGCCAGCGGTGTCCCTGTATTGTCTGATGCAATGTAAAACTCGTCTCCGCTGCTAATTTCCATGGCAAAAAGGTGTCCTTGCAGATCATAGTAAAGAGATGTGATTTCAGAACTTGAGTGGTTATATACGTGAGTTATCCTGGTTGGGTAAGTAAGGTCTGCGTAAAAAAACTGGAGATGCTGTCCAAGGCTAGTTTTACTGGAAACTCGTCGTCCAAGTCCATCATAACGGTAAATCACTGTCCACCCACTGCCTTTGCTATAAACTCGAGTAAGAAGGCCCTTTGAACTGTATTCAAAGATTTCAGTACCCCTCTGACGCAGAAATCCATCTTCATCTAATCGGTACTGAACATCACCTAGTCGAGTTATTCTGTCTCTCAGGTCATAGCGAAGTGGCGTCAAACGGGCGCTGCTACTGGGGTTGAGCAAGTGGAGGTTGCCATTCAGGTCATAGTTGTATCGCCACATTATTTTTTCATTCAGATAAACAGTCTGGAGCTGACCATCTACATCGTATTCGTAAGCATATTTTGTGGTGTTGGCAAATGGCCCAATCTTAATTTCTCTTTTTGTCACTCGTCCCATGTTATCATACTGAATTGTAATCCAATACATTAATGACCGAAATATTTCATACTGAATTTCCTTGATGCGGCCATGTGCATCAAAGTGTTTTGTGTAGGTCATTACAGCTGTTGAAATGATCTGGTTAATATCGTAATATATAACTCCAAATTTTCCAAATTGTTCAACTTTGCCAGAGATATCATCAAACTGGTAGAGATCAATAGGCAATGGGGTTTCATTGATGACACCTTGCATGCTAGTCACTCTGAAGCTATTGTCATAGCTGTAGTCAAATCGGGCATTTACCATTCCGTCTTCGCTAAAGCGGAAAATCTGTCTGTCAATCAATGGGCCAATTTGCCTGTATCTAATGGTGCAGATAAAACCATCGCTTTGGAGGTTTACTGTTTTCAGGACTCCTGCTGTCTCATCATAAGTAAAACTAACTCTTGTACTGTCATATAAAATTTCTGAGAGCTTGGTCTGCCGTCTGTACTTGAATAATACTCTTCGGCTGGTCCCCAGGAAAGCAGTTTGAAGGAGCTGCCCTTCTTCATTGTAGTCCATTATAACAGAAGCATTACTTTCCGGGGGGTTGTATATATTCCGGTAATAGCCAATGGAGCGGATAGTCTGCATGGTATGACGAGCAACACTGGGCATGGTGACAGCAGAAAGCCGATCCAACAAATCATATTCGAAGATATACTGTCGTTGGCTATGAAGCAGAAGAACCATTGACTGAAAATTAAGAACAGATTTTTACCATGTGACAAATGGTGGCGTAGCACCTCCCCCCCTCCCCCCCATATACTGATACTGTTTCTTCACAAAAATGTGACATTCCCACTTGAGAAAATTATCTCCTCTTTAATTGAGTTATCCTTGACCTTACACGTTGTTAACATCTCCCTGCCTAATTTACTTGGATGCTTAATTGTAAGGGGTTCTGTAATTAGTAGTTCCACATTCATAATTTGCTACTTGTTATGACTGTATCACTCTTTTATCAAGCACTCACAGCTAAACAGCAGATTGTCAATGGATTCAGATAAGTCATGTTTAATATGGGAAGAAGTAAAACTGTCTTAGAGCCATTAACTCACGAAGAGAACAACATATGGGAGATAGAAATTCTTCCCTACAATTAGAGATGATTTTGAAGAATCTGAATAGCCTGAGATCCCTGAATACTGTGTTCTTGTTCTGTAAGCTTTTAAGACATAGGCAAAACAACTGGTTGATTATTTATATCAAAATGAGCTACTTGGAATTATTCTGACGTTTTTTTCTGATGTGTGGCTATTATGTATCATAGGTCTTGATTAAATTATGTCTGCAATGACTAGTCAACAGTGTTTACTGAGCAACAGAAATATTTCAATAGAAATATATTTAAACCCCAGAAAGAAATGGATTCTCATTTTGCATAGCAGACATGAGGTCTCACAAGGGGGATTTTCACAGATATTTCTGGAGGGAAAACTATCATTCAGCAATTGTTGTATATAATGAAAATTCCCAATCTTTTGCCTATCATTTATTTCGATCCTACAGCATATAGCAAGTACAAACTGACAGCTGAAACTATTTAGAAGCAAGAGCTTTTCTCAGTAGTGAAAAAAAATCAACAGTGAAGAATTAACAAACAAATTACTTTCAACTGAATTACACTGCAGAGATCTAGTCCCTGAACCTTATTTTTAAGTGTTAAGATAAAAGGTAAATACAGATGCTTCTTGTTAGTCAGTGGCCTAAATAATTTAAAAAGACATCAATTCCTAGCAATTAGCTACAGCGTGATTACATATCTATTGTATAAAACATTCCCCTAGGAATTACATGTTGATACTTAGAATAATTGAAATGTGCTTCTACTACCTGTTTTTGCTTTGTATGCAGCAGTGAGATGCTGCAGAATTTCAGCCCTTTCAAAGCATTTTTTAAAACCCGAGTCTTCTTTACCTTTTCCAGATATGTGTAACTCCAAGTTTTCCCATCAGCAAACACTCTGGACACTATCCTTCCCTGTCCATCATACTCTATTTTTTCACTAGTCGTCCCTCGCTGTATGCTCCCTATTTGGCCTGTGGATGAGTAGGTAACATTGACAGCCATCAGCTTGCTGCTTGGTAGCCAGAGGGTGGGGTGCCCTGATGTGTCATAGGCAATCCTCAGCAGAAATTTACGGTGGTCATCGTAGATCTTTTCTGTCTTTGTGGTTCGATCAAAGTCAACTGAAAGGAGGTTTCTGCCATTAACCTTTTTAAAGCAAACAAAATGACACAATAAATCATGCTGTTCAAACCCTAGCCACTTCTTATTTCCACAAAGCTAGCTATTCTTTAAATACCATTTACAGTGATTGATTTGCTGTGTGCGTAAATTATTTTAGCAACTTCTTGATATAAAGGCAAGGCACTACATTAGCATCTACTTTAGAAGGTCTCATTATATGAAGAGATGGCCCAGAATTTGTTGCAATGTGTTCTTTCTTGATGCTTAGTCAACTGTTAAGAAAATACTGAAAGATGTGCACTGAAAACTTCTGTAGTAAATGGGGCCATTTTCAGCAAACAACTTTTGTAGGCAGTCCTAAGTATATCTGCAGATTATTGTCAAAACATACTCCCAGCAACCGCTTGTCGGTTCATAACAATCAGGCTAAGAAAGAACTGAATCGTAATCCTCCACAGCAAGTAGTTTTCAAAATGGTAAATACAAAATTAAAAGATCTTCAAAAGCATGTTAAATCTTCAAATTAAGATTAAACAGGTTTTAGAACATAGGCTTTCCCCTTCTGAATCAAATGGAAGTTGAACTCAGTATACCATCCACAGCTGCAGTATGTTTATGAGGCTGAAATCCTTAGTAGAGGATGATGTCGTCTGCCCGGTTAACTGACTACTGAAAGCCATAAATGACTGGAAGACTACTCGACCACTGAAAACCAGTTATGAATGCTTTGAAGTTTATAACTTTTAATTTGAAATTAAAGCCTTAGCCTAGATACATTTATGTTGAAAACTGTATTATTTATATATGTAAACTATAGTGGTGGATAGTGATTTCTACGTAATACTTTTACATTGAAGTCCTGTCATCTCCTCACCTCCCCCAGCTTTACTGTTGTAAATATGCTAACTTTCAGTGTCAGTGAATCAGCTCTCATTTTTGTACTTACGAAAAGAAAACGTCTGGTTTTCTTTTCCCACATTGCTGTCTTTGCAATTCTCTGTCCCCCCCCTGCACTGAACTGATTTTCAGTGTTCTCAAATAGGCCTCTAGGATTTCTTTGTTTATCTGTAAACCATTTCTGTATCTGCTGTGTCCTTTTAAAGTTATTCCAGGTGAGGGTGAAACACTGGTAACTTAAGACTTTTCAACACTGTATTTTGCTAACATATGGGAAGTAGGGGACAAATGGTCATACAGCTATGTGTATTTAGATTTTTTTTTAAAAAGTTCCTTTTCAAGTACTTGATGCATATGCTACAAAGAGGTGAAAAAGATGGCTAAATAACATTCAGAAAAGAACACAACAGATATCCTGGCCAAAGAAATGACTGGAGGATCTTTGCATTTTTCAGAGCTGCATGTTCAAAAATCCATATATCATGGACGTTGGTACTCATACCCTGAGGCTGATAAGCTTCTAAAAGAGCAAAATAAATTAGACCCTTTGTTATTGGCATAAAGAGGATTAAAGTGCTGGTGATGGGTCATAGGCAAATATGAAAAAAAAGTCCTACAAATGCTCAGTTTTGCTTATATCAGTCGGTCTTGTCTGTCTGTCTATCTATTTAAACTACCTTTCTGTTTTTCAATATGAAATCACTGGCATGAGAACAATCTGCACTATCAATTTCAGAACAAAAATCATGTTTTCATGTAAATCTTCTAAATAAGGAACACAGTCTAGCAGATGCAGAACAGCTACTTTATATATTTAATAAGCCATCAATTATTATTTAAATGAACACTACAAGACTGATTCTAGAAGTAGGTTAAACTTAACTAGGAAGCATTCCCTTTCACTTCCTTTTTGTTGCCCTTTTTTTTTTACTTTCTCATTTTCAGGTAGCTTTTGTTTAAATTTTCCGACATGTAATAATCATTTGCCTAAATTCACTCTTCAATCTTGTTTATCTCTGGCTTTATTTCCCACCCTCTCCCACACATTCCTGCACTCATCTCTGCACCTCCTTGCCTGTTTTGCTTCTCTGACTTTTTTTCCCCCTCCCTTTCTCTCCATCTTCCGTTCCTTATTTTACATTAAATTATGATTTAATTAATTTTCTTGTCTACTTCTCGGGCTTAAGACACTGAAGTGAGAATGGGCACTTCTGATTTCTGAATTGACAAAGAGGGAAGCATGGTTTTATGGTTAAGGCAGATGTCCAAACAGTTGTGGTTATTTTTTTGGCTAAGCACATCCTTCCGGTATAAATTGCAGCAGAGTACTTAATCTGGCTGTCTCACTGCCTTATCTGCTACATGGGATAATAACATCCCTTGCGTTCTCACTTGCCATCTCTCTGGTCTGCGTAAGGGCAGGATAGAGGGGAAAGAAAGGGAACGCCTCTTTCTCCAGCCAGATTCATGCTTCCAGATTCTGCTTCCAGAGCTCTTGCTTTCAGATGTCAACTTTTGGTGAAATTTTGGCTGTGCTTGCATAATCTGGTACTACAGATGGCAATTATAATAACAACAAGTTTTGGTGATACAGCTTCTTTCATTGGACAGCATGGGGCTGGAATGACATATGTCAGCTAAAGTACTGCCTTCAACTGAAGCGTTTCTTAACAACAGCTCTGCTACAAAAATGCTTTTACAGCAAAACTTGAACTTTTTTATTGTCCCTAAGACAGTCACACTCCAAATATATTTGAAACCTCTGGGTTTCATCATGATAAAAATACATGGTGGGTTGACCCTGGCTGGACACCAGGTGCCCAGCAAAGCCGCTCTATCACTCTTCTCCTCAGCTGGACAGGGGAGAGAAAATAGAACAAAAGGCTCGTACAGGTCCAGCGACGAAAGTAGCTTATTGAACGAAAACGAAACAAGTCTGAACAGAAGTAAGATTGTCAGAGGATTGTTTAGTTAAGGGACATAATTCCTAATTAATTTCCTTATAAAGACTACTAGTAGTGGGTAGAACTAATACAAGATAGCAACCCAAGAGAGTACCTGAGAGTGTACTTGGTGATGTTAGATACTGCATATATATAATGCAGTGAAAGTGTCATATATTTGAGTACATTTACTGGCTATACATTTTGTCACTGTTTTTTGTCTACATTTGTCTTCTTTGCAGCAAAATGCTACTGACATATCTGTAGATGGAAATGATGAGCTCCCTAAGTTATTCCTGTTCTTCTTTCTGTTGTTTTCTTTCTCTACTTTCCTACATCCCCCCACCCACCCCCAAGTGACATTTCTGTAATATCTTCCCATGTAAATCAATTTCAAAAATCTTCCATTTTTATTTCTTTGCTGACAAGTTTCTTTACTTTTTTTTTCCTGAGGCATTTTTTGTCTTATTAGCCCATCTCCACCTGCCCTATTTTTCCCATTTGTATATACTTCTAATTACTACTATTTTATCCAAATCCATAATTTCTCACTTTCCCTTCCATGTTATTAAATCTTTCCCTCTTCTCTGCTGCTTCTTTTTTCCTGCTAACTCTTCCAAGTTAAGGTTGCTCATGACATGTTTTTTACCTCCTCTGCACTTGAATGCCAAAATTTTGCTTCACTTCTGAGAACTGGAGTCATGGCGATTTGTTTCACTGCCAAAACCAAATGTCATTGGTATGGTTATTTTATTTTCTCTTGGGCTTCTTGCACAAACGAATTGGCAGGTGTATCCCACTGTGCTATGTAATGCCATGGCTATGAACTAGAACCTCAAGGATGAGCTCCAGAAGCATGGCTTCCTTTTCCTCTTCCTTATCCATGTAAGACAGCTGCCTTAGCTAGGTACAAATATGTTGCTCTTAAGCAGCAGCTACTGTGCATAATCATTCTTCCTTCTTGGAAAAAATCCATTCTTCTTGCAGTGGTAGAAAAGAATATAAGGTGCATGACAGCATTCCCTCCTTTCTCATCCCGAAGGAAGATATAAAATATTTTAAGATTTAAAATGGCATGTTACCTCGTAGAAGTCAAGTGGTCTGAAATTACTTGCCTTCATTTGATATACTGCCTAGGCCTTATTTTGAAGAACTGAGTTCAGTTCTAATAGTAAGTCAGACCTCCGATGTGGTCTTGAAATGGTCTCCTGGCAACCCAATTTTAAATGCTTAATCTATGTTGTCTTTACCAAATGGCTGTCATAAATCATAGTTTGCTTCCTACATATATTTCACTCACTACATAGGAAGAAGAAATGCCAACAAAATGGTGAAGACATATGTTAGAGGAATATTCCATACACATGCACACACAGTTAAACCCTTTCCAGCAGAAATAATTATTAGTACAATTTTTATTTAAAATAAAAAAGAAAGAAAATCCTAGGACTGTGCTAACTTATGGTAGAATAATTTAAAATACGATTCAAAATCAGGCGTGTGAATTCAGTACCAAAACCAAAAATACTGAAGGAAAGCAGAAAATTATTCTTTCATCCTGATTCATTTCAGTGCATTCCAAGCTAAACCCAACAGTTTAAAGTCCACTGAAAAGAGCAATTAGTAAGGAAAAACAGCCGATAAGTGAGGTAATAAAAGCAAGTACTTCCAGCTCTACAGTAAGCTTGTCTACAGTAAATATTCTGTGGTTGCTGGATGGCAACACATACAGGAATGTATTTACATTTCCTCTCACTTAATGAGAATGCAGTAGGTACCACGCACGCTTGCATGCTTACCCGAAGCTTTCGGCCAAACACGTTGACTTTTCCCTGGGCTTGCTCTTTCCGAAATCGCCATTCCACCAGGTTCTGCCCATTCTCCCCCGGGAGGGTCATGTTTCTCTTTGCCACTGTTGGGTTGGCAGTGCCAGCCAACACATGCGGCTCTGTCTGATAGTGTGAATCCAGGCCACTAGCGTACAGGATTCTCAGCGAGCCATCATAACCAATCTGGTAGCTATTTCTTAACTGATCTGAAAAAGGCAAAAAAGAGAAGGACAGGTTATCTACATGGGTTAAGAGTCTGCTGTTGTCCTGCACACTTTATGCAATATGTGCATGTAACATCTTGACTTCACATAACTGACCCAATGGTAATAAACACCCAGGGTGAGACTGGTAAGAGTATCTGCACCACGTGAGAGCACAAATGCCTTTGGGACCTATCTTCAAAGTCACTTCAACACTTAAGAAAATCCCACCCTCAGAGTATATTCTTTGGACTGGCACAAAACACATTTTCTGCTGTTTCATTAGGCATTTTTGGCCTAATCCCAAGCATGCTATGACTACTGACTTTTGCTAAAATGTGGCTGCTGGGATGTCGCATGCTATTTTAAAGCTAAAATCTCACTTCACGCTATTTCTGCACCTATTTCCCTTTCAATCCATTTCTCTGTCCTTTCCAAGATTCGCTTTTGATGCAAAGGAGGCATTCTGACTACTTCTCATAGCTGTTTACAAAAGCTGTTTGGTTGGAAAACATATTTAATTCTACTTTCATTGCAAGTCCTTCTTTCCTTGAACAGTTCTTCCTATATATGTATAAAAACATGTATGTATCACCCCTTCCTCCAAACACTATGCCTCTAAAGTTTCCCTCGAATGCAGCTGATTGGAGCTGCTTGTACCATAGGAAAACAGTTTTCAGGTCAGGTATCTGCTGAGAAATCTTTTGTTTACAGTACCTTGAACCATGGTATAGAAAGAATCAATTGATGATAAATTGGAAGTGATGCTGACATCTTCCTCTCTGCTGGATGACTCAATGTCCACTGTAATGGCCCTTTCCATTTCCCCGTGAAGGTTAGTGACAACTCCAGTTGGGAATGTAACGTTTGTTAGACGGCCCTCGCTATCGTAGCTAAAAAAATAGAAGGAAAAAAAAACCAAAAGAGTCCAGAAATGATACATAGCAGGAACAAATTGTTTTCATTTACAAGTAAAATGAACAAAAATACCAGCTACTCATATTGTTAATGCACGTTTGCTTTTTTGTGCATGGGATAGCACAGCAAAGACTTCAAACGTGCTTTGAAGTAGTCAAAAGACTGCTTAACATACAGGAGCCTCAATGTGATAGCAAGAGCAAACAGATGGATCTTCAGCTCTGCATATTACTCTTTGAAGTGTGACCAGATCCTGCTGCACATCTAATTCACCATTTCAAAGGCAGCATATTTATTGGTGCTAAATTCCATAGCATTCTGTACTCACTCCCTATTATGGGACTAGATTTTGCTCTTATTGTAGGAATCCTCAAAATTTTTCATAAAAAGGGCATCTTAATAAGAGTGTCTCTTAGGCCTTTCCTATTCAATGATTATGCAGACCACCTGCCCTCCTGTTCCTGAGTGCTTAACATGCCTTGTATTATTAAAAGAAAGAATCTGGGGTAATATTTAATCTACTTAAGCTGCTTGTAGCTGGAAATCAGAACAGCTAGAATATATAACTCGTTAACTGCCTGTGGATCATAGTTTGAGAACTGTGGCATAAGCCATGCAGGAGATGCTTTTTTTTCTGCCTCTCTTGACATTTCTTTAAACCAACAGCTATATATCTATTTAATATGGATAGGTAGGTACATTTTCTGTAATTGAAGTAGACTATGACAACTAAACCATGTCTTTTCCTGTGCTGTGTCAGGTATAGACTATTGGTACAAGATCCAAGACCATGCTCACACCCAAACACGCATTGTGGTCACAGTATAGAGAGCTAAAGCATTATGTGAGCTTCACGTCATAAAAATGCCTTTAAGGTTAGCTCTTCCAGTACTATAGCCTGGATTAGTTGGCTTAGGTGTTCAGCTGAGGTTCCTCATTAGCAGTATACCTTCCTTGGATCTGCAATGGAAAGAAACAAGTATCCAAAGGGTGATTCAGCCCCCATATGACCTGTTTGCTCTCAGGAGTGTGCCATCCCTCTCCTGTGACTGTGTAGTAGGAAGCTGAAGGAAGCTTTAGTCTCTTAAAGTAACTCAAACATGACCCTGCAGGTCCTTGTAGTGCGCTAGACATTTCATGCTTACAATTATCATCAAAATTGCTCCTTCTGGGAAAGAAATGCAAAACCCCCCAAACCACCCCAAAACAAAAAACCAACCAAAAAAAAAGCCCCAAGCATATCACTGAGGCTACAGAAACTCTTTTTCTTAAATTGAGAGAATTAATTCCAAACCGTTTTAACCCCCAACACACTAACTTTCTCTGAACAGCATAAGAGCAGGAGTACTGCACAGCATTGCTGTAACTGAAAGGATTAGGTTAAGAAATGTTTTTTTCCAGTTTGCTTACTCTGTAGATTTGACAGCTTTTAGCATACAGTCATTTCCATCCTTTTAACACAGTTGATTTCCTTTGTTTATATGAGACTTTCACTTAGCAACAGGAAAAAGAAAAGGATGTTTAAAAATCAAAAACCATACTGCAAGCCAGGGAAATCAAGTGGGGAAACTTATTTTTTGAAGTTAAGTACATTTCAAGATAATGGGGTTTCTTCCAGTGTGTTTCTATCCCTATTTTGGCTCTTTTTCACATGCTGGACTTGGCAAGCTGAGATACTGCGGGAGACCAAAACAAACATACCAAAGTTCCTTGTGCATGAATGTGACTGCTCGCCTATTCATGACCTTCCGTCTCATTCCTCAGTTCCATAACTTATTTTCTTTTCATGCACAACTTCCCTTTTCAACTCCCAGGGGAATGTGTATTGTCCAATTAGCGTCCTTTTCTATTTTCCGCTTTATGTTTGAAAACGCTATCAAATTATTTTGTTGGGAATTACCTGCGTCCTTTAATTCCAGTAGCCAAGTACTGGTCTTTACTTCAAACAATGCTCACTAAAGCCGCAGGAGGTAAGATTTCCCTGTAAGAAGAACTTTTCACCCTCTGAATCACAATATTTGTGAGAAATTAATTATGATATTTCTGAGTATACCACTTGAGTTGGAAAATGCTACACATCAGTAGTATTCAGTGCAGTGTGTCGCTTCGCTGCAGTATGCAGCGCTGAACATGGCTATTGTTTTATGCATTCTTGCTTCCACATTAGTATTTTTTGACTCTGTGCCTATAGTTCCTGAACCGGTCTCTTCTTTTGCGAATACATGAAAGCACATCATGAGCCTGAGATAAGCAGCTAGTATTATTACAGTGGGGGAGAGTTCAAAGATCAGCAGAAAATCATGCTACACATTCATGTCCTTAAAAACACGGCTTTAAAGCTGAAAGAATCTTAAAAGCCATGATTGCTTGGTTCAGGCATCCTACTGCAAGAAGAAAATGCGACTGAGATGTGAAAGGTAAGAATAGGATTTCTGATACTTTTATAGCCAGGAACAAAAAGAAAGAAGGGAAATAGGTCTTTGTACAATTTACTACATATTCCATCTTATGATGGATTGTAATGCGTGTCCTTCATTTTGTTCACAGCACATTGAATACTAAACTTATTTTATACTTGATACCTTTTTGTCCACGATGAAAACCTTATCAATGCTCAGCATAGCAACATCGCTCGTACCTTTGGGCATTCCTCTGCCATTTTTCATACTACATCCAAATATCCTTGCATTCTGCTGCCAAGGTGAATTTATTCATCCAAGATTGTCAGTTTTACACTGAGAGATTTCCTTTATCTACCTAGTGTTCTAATATAGAAATTGCCCTAAAAGGAGTGAGATCTAAAGTCTAGAGGGCGAGTGCCTATATTTGGCATTCCAAGCCTCTTTGATCTTTTCATCCAAACATAAGCTCGGGCACACGTGTTTCCGCGGAGCCCTCTGATCTTTCTCCTGTGCCAGGCTCCACAGCAAAGCCATTCAACCAACCTCTTCAGTTCCTCAAGAGCAACTCACATGTAAACTTTTCAAGAATCTAAAACGGAAACTTGCTCACTGGGCGTGACTTCATGTGCATTAATCCCATCAACTCATTTCCATTCGCATTAATGTAACGATCTTCATATTTGGTCAATAACTACAGAAGACAGCAGCAGGGGCAGCTGCCACCACCGCTAGCTGAAGTTCCCCTTAGATCAAATTCTTTTTCTTCTTTAGGATGATCTGCCACTGCCAGATAGTTTTCCCCTTCTGCAGTGAGAATTTCTCAGAGATAATGATTATCAGCTCCCCAGATTCTTGACCTTTTGCTCTTCACCTACTGGAAGTCTCTCTTCCATTGTTCATCTCCTTTAGTTTTAATTACATTCCTTCCCAGACCATTTTCTGTTCCAGCCTATGTAGGACACTTCACTTTGCAGTGATAACTTCCTGGTAAGCCTTGTCACAGATGGAAATGCCCTACTTTCTTTATTTCTGACTTGTTTCTCATGTGCATTGTATCTTAGTTTGGAGCACATTTAGCTCAACCCCAACCTGCAGAGCATTATTAATGTTTTATATTGGAAGTTACTTCAACATAAAATCAGGAGCTGTGGAAATGAAGTGTATAGTAAAGGTTGCTGCTAAAGCCAACTGCGAAGTTATGACTGATAGTGTTTTTCCACAGACCTCTGCAGCACACTCCCTTAACAAAAGAAATTCTGTGATTTTTTTTTTTTGCTATTGTAAACATGTCAGGTTGAAGAGCAAGGCACACCTGTTCCTGCACATTTCAGATAACAAGACACACAGTGCAAATGCGAATTATGTATTTCTTTAAAGACTGGTTACAGATTATACTATTAGTTGGAATACTGTCATAGAGAAATGAGGCATGAATGCATTTCATAACAGAGACATGTATAATTTTGACAGTAAAATGAAAAGTACTGTTACATTCTCACTCAACACACATCAGGCATTTCCTCTGTGCATCTCAAAGTATGAAGAGTGGCTAAAAAATTGATGGAACATTACCCTGCTTGTTTCAAACTATTTGTCAGAAGCCTTATATACCAAGGTGCTGCTGCTTGGCAGGTGAGAACAGAAGGTTCAAAGTTGACTTTCAGAAGTGCAGCATGCTCTTGGTTTAGGTGTGTACTCACCATGTTGACACATACTGAAAATCTGTCCTCACCTGGCAATGAGATGTCTCCTTCAGCTTGTTGAGGACATTAAGGTCTCATTTACATAAAGGACAGTTGCCTTTAATGTTAAAGAGCGTTGGTTTGCAAATACGTTCTTTCCCTTGTATTCAGCCTCCCAAACCATGAATTCATAGTTAGAAAGCTACAGTAAGGAGAAGCCACCTTGACAGGGCATCACTGCATCGCTAAACCTTGCTGATCAAGTTACCTTGCTGATCAAAAGGAAGCAAACCCATAGTTTATATACCATCACTTATTATCATGTTGTCACCCACATGGAGCCCTTCCGTCCTCCACCAGTTTAAAACATGGCATGGCAACTTCCTGGGAGCGCTAGTTCTGACCATCTTTAACCATTACGTGGGTTGCTGAAAGTGGGGAAAAGACTCTCAACATAATGATTTTTTTTTTTTTTCCCTTTACTCCATTTCTGAGTTGCTTTCCTCCTTTTGGTATGCATTTTTGCTTTTTATTTGTCTGAAGAGTGACTGACTGAGCCGGCTAACAATGAAAAATGTGAAAATAGTCTACAGATGCATGGACAGACAAATGATTTCTCCTTTTTTGGGGGGAATTTCTTCTTTAGTCTCACTGTAATACACACTTCAGTGGATCCATAACTACTCATTTACAACCTGCTTTTTTAAAAATAGTATTAATTGAAATACCTTATGTGCATATTCCTTTATTTCCACACAGTGTATTTGACATCTTAAAAGGTTTAGCATCCTGCTTGTGGATTCACAGTACAAATGCATCAGGAAACCCAAAATATTAAACTGTAACTTCCTTTTGAGTTATAACAGATTTTTTTTTTAAAGTGGAACCATAAACCATAAGGTAGCTGTATGTCTTGCTAATATTGTTTTGTTTTGCTTAACAGGAAGGAAGGAAATATGTCATAAATGACAACTTGATGTATGTTAGTAGGTTTGTAAATTATAACAAGTGAATTGATTTTTTTTTTAAACTTGATTATTGTCTATGAAGGGTAGCATTTTTCCTTTGTTCTTATCTGGAATATTGTTAAGCATGAGAAGAAAATTCAATATTATTTCCCGTCTTACAGAATTTTAAATATGTGAATAAAAAAAAAGCTTCCTTCCCGTCTTTTCCCTTTCCTTCCTGCTCTTCTCCTTTTCCCTCTCCCTCTCCTTTCTCCCTTTTCCTTTTCCTTTTCCTTTTCCTTTCTGCTGTGCCTAGCTCGGAGGAAATAGTGGATAAACAGGACTTACAGAAAATAGGTCCAGGAATGATTCTAGGAAGGACCTAAAGTAGACTGCAGCCCAAAGCCCAGTTCTGGACAGGAAATTATTTATTTGTCTACCTGGATTTTTAATGGAATTTAGGCAGAAAATGCAAACTCACGAAAACGCAAAGGCTGGAAGGGCAGGAAAGGTAAATTTCTCTGTCCTGCTCAACCAAGTGTCAGATAACTCAAGCTTAAATTCGAGCAGCTGGTCCTTTCTTCCTGTCCCTTTATCTGATAGCTGCCTTCCATGGGGAAAGGGTCTTTATCCTGTTTCCATCTGGGCAGGTCTTATGCAACTGTTTGCACAACTGGTTAAATAATTCAGGTAATGCTCTTTTATCTTAGCAACGGGGTCAGGATGAATTTTTCAGCCCAGGTTTAATGAAGAAATTTCCTCAGCTTGAAAGTGATTGACAATTTCTCTTTTCACCTTCTGTTATAACAGCAGCTTTTGAGGCTTTTTTTGTGTGTGTCTATTTTGTCACAATGTTAAAAGGGTAGTTTTCAGTCTTTTTTTGTAAACTGGCATTCAGCACACTAGACGTGTACAATTCACCTAAATAGGCCATTCTTGACAGCCATAACTCATCTGCAAAACAACAGGCACACTCTAAACGAAAATCACTGCAGAAAATGTGTCTGTTGGAAAGGGAGCTCAAAGAGATGAATCAACACCTTCCCTCGTGATAGCTCGCTCACTTCCATAGAGTTTTTGATGCTCATTTTCCACTTCATCACACAACCAGGCAAACGAGCACCAGCTCAGTGCCTGTGCTGCAGTTCGACTGACCACCTTCACAGCCTAATCCAAAACGACTTTCAGAGACAGGTATTTAGGGGGAGCGGTGCTTTGCAATCAAAGCAGCAATACATGACTTTATCATGCTGGGCCACTTCTTTACATTTTTTTTTTGCCAGATGACTGCCAAACTTCTCACTCATTGCTGTATGGTGTTGCAATCCTCCCACACTGTGCTGTTTGCTGCGATAAGCACCTGCCACGTATATTCTCATAAGGCTTCACAAACTCAGGAATTCTTTCCTCACTCACGTTTCTGACATCTACCTTACGTGCACAAGAACCTGCACAAATAAATGGCGTTAAGGACAATGGTGCTCTCTGACGAGCAGGAAGGACAATTCCGGTGTACGTGCGAGGGGGAAGGGGTGCACTGGGGGCGGCGGGATGGAGATGGTGTGGCTGAAGCGAGAGGCGTTACCTGGGGATGGAGCAGGTTCCCAGGGCTGGGGGTGCCCCTCAGCACCACGTACCCATATGAACTGAGTGAAGTCAGTTCAAGACCAATTGAACAGGGCTTCTCCTGATGAAGCTGAGCCTAAATTACAGTAGCCAGGCTTTTATCTACAAGACTTCAACGCTCATCCCCTGCTTTTCAACTTCCCTCTAATGGGAATTCACTGCCCCCGAGCCCCCCGGGGCCCGCAGGGGCCGGACTCTGGTTTTAGCTGGGGTGTGCTGAGCCAGGTCCTGCCCTGCAGCAGCTTCCTGCACGCAGCGTCTTTAATCTCAGGGCTCCCTGGGGCTGCTGGTTTGTTTCTGTGTCACTTCCCCCCTGCCTTCTTAGCTCATCTATTACTGTACAAATAAACTGTGTGCCTTGTCGATATAAATACCGGAGTGTGGCCTTTCAAATAAAAGAAATGTTGGTGTATATATACTTTGTATGACAGATTGTCCCTTGCTGTAAGGTCTGCTTACACTATCAGAGCTGAGTGCATAGGCCTTTATGGTCTGTTTGGCCAGACATTTTGTTCACAGAATAAACTGGAGTGTTGCTTTTTTCCTCTTAATTCTTCTTCTTTTTTTTTTTTCTTCATTTTGGAAGGTAAAAACTCCATGAGGGTGTTTTTACAGAGTCACGAAAAGTGGACATAATTAACTTACTAAATTGCATTATGCTTGAAAAGCAAATTTAGCAAAAGGAAAGCAAAATTATATGGGTGGTGGTTTTTTTTTTTTTTTCCTTTAGGACAGCTGGAATACCAAGATGGTAAAGAACTATTGCTGGATTCAAGTTCTATGCTTAATTTAGAATAACATTCTTACTGTTTCGGAGCACGAGTCACACCCAACCCATGCAGGCTTCAGAAGTGACAGACTCTGTCCTCTTTGGAGGGAATTAGGGACAACTTTCAAGCGCATGTGCCTTGTAGGCTCCCTAGAAAGCTGATCAGTCTGGCCTCACTGGGGGCATCAAGGAAGACCAAATCTCTTGATGAGGCCTGAAAATGAGGGCTGCGTGTTCGAATACAGCATGACTGAAAATAGAGAGCTGCCTTTTCATGTACAGTCTGGAGCTGCCCTTCCACCCTCACCACACGAGGTCCCGTGCGAAGCAAGTGTATAGGAGAGCGAACTAGCTTGGCTACAGCCTCCTCGACTTCTGTTTGGCAGAGAAAATCAACAGGGGACAAGAATATTAACATGTCAATAACTGAACAAATGGTATTATTAAGTCCCTGATAAAGCCAGAAGTGAAAGGGATACTTCCAGGAGCCTGAGCAGAGCTGACTGGATTGACAATGCAGGACATTTATGTCATTAACAGGAACAATACTATTTTTTTTGCTGAACTATCCTTACTTCTAAGTGCTTTCCAAAACCACAGAGGCATCACATGCCAATTTTCTTGACAGAAATCAAAGCACGCTCATACAAGCATTCTCATACGTGCAAGATGCAATAATGTTGATACGTGTCTTCAGCGTTGCTATTTTGATATTATTACCTATTCGGTGGATTCTCAGTTCTGCTTTTATTCCTTAGCCTGCTTCTAAGGACACGGACCAGTAAACATTCAAGAATGAAGAAATGGGTAAATGTATATCATACGAGATATACTACTGATATCAGAGCAATTAGTGGACACACTACAGTTCTCTAAAAAATTTCATATTGATATCTAATGGTATCTATTAATGGATTGTTTTTAACATGGGTGCTTTGTTATTAAGCAGGATGAGTCTGAAACAGCAAGCTTGCGTGCTCTGCTGTCAGCACAAGCATTACAAGACTAAAGTATGTAACAGCATGTTGTATTATAATTATGAAATTTACTGTAAAGTTGAGTTACAGTTCCAATTTAGAAAACTGTGAGATCATAATCTCTATTCTCAGTAAAAGGAAGTTGAAGAAATTTAAAAACTGTATTTAACAATTCATCTAAAGAAGAAACATGGTAAGCGTGGCCGGCAAGCACAACTGTCACTAAGCTCCTCTCAGAAACTGCATGTTAACATGAAACACAGTTACATGTTTGTGTGGTATTGACGTATTCAAGGGAAGGTTTAAAAAACCCACGTCATTCTTCAGCTTGTGGCCATGCACAAATCAAACATGTCAGCCTGATATTTTTCCCTACAAGTTCTCTTTGGGTAGGGGGAACACTTAGCTTGTTTGAATCGCCTTTTGGCCAGCCTTGCCCCAGAGGGTCTACGTGAAATGGTGAGAGAGGGTTATGCCTACCAGAGTTTCAATTTGTGCCATGTTGAGAGGAGGAGAAGCACCAAATATTGACCAACAGAGAACCAGCTAGTCCCTGAAATGTGCATTAAGAGAGAAATATATGTATCGCGTGCTGGATTGAGACAGGCAATGTGGCTAACGAAGCACTTAGGAAAGGACTGGATAGCTCAAAAATATTCCCCAAAAGACAGTTCAGAGATGGTTAAGAATGAAGAGAATATGCCTTTTGCTGCCTGAGTAAATATAATACAGGAAGATCAAAGACATTGCACTTGTAAGTCATGGCTTGTAATCAAGGGCTCATGTGATGCCACAAAAGTCAATGCAAGAATATGAAAATTGGCTGAACAAAACTGTTTTAATGAGTAGGGTTAATTATTTTATAGCCACTACGTTTTAGACTGATGAAGTGAGAAGCAGCAGTAAAATCAGAAGCTATAGAAAGTTGTCGGTGGTAAAAGGATAAAAATATCTAAAAAGCACAATGATACCAAGGACATTCAGAGAATGCTGTTTAAAGGTGATAAAAAATCCAGAAAACAATTTTGTACGAAGTCCTGGTATTTGTAAGAAAACAGAGTCAAGTGAGAATGAAAGCCCCAAAATTGCAAGAAAAAAGAAACCTAGGCATTTTTAGATACTCATATTACTGGAACATAAATGTGATAGAAAAAGGAACACAAATAGAAACGCAAATGTTATAGGAAAATAAACCCCTGCAAATGTTACAGAAAATGGTACAGCAATGTTAATTATGAAAACTGAATTCTGAATATCTTAACATACAGCAAAAGTGCAAGTGAATTGACACTACTATTGGGGGATAATTTTTATCTGGTCCAAATTAAATACTTGCTTTTATCTCAATGAAATCTTTCAGTAGAAGTTCTATAGACTTTTTTACAAGCCAAATCTCAGTATTTCCAAGCCAGACTCCACAAGCAATGCATTAAGATGAAGCAAGAGGAAAACTGCACAATATCAGCTGTTCCCTGTTGCCAAATGCCGACAGTTACAGACGATGTGCCTGGTACGTGGGGAAACTAAACAAGTCCAAGCCAGAGGCAGTATCTTACTGTGCATCACAGAGTGGTATGGAAACCACAGCGCTGAATGCGTGGTCAGTAAAAGCGTAATATGCAAAGGGTGATACTCTGCAGCACGCAGTGAAATGAGATTTTTACCTGTGATTCTCTCTAGTCTATCAAATTATGGTAAGGATTTCACATTCTGCATGATTTCACCACCTTTCCAGAATGGCTGGAAAGCTCGTTAATTTAACTGTGGGAGCAAAGTAAACTTGTAAGGGCTGTGCTTGCTAATGTCACTCTCTTTGATTTCTGTTGCATTCCCTTGGAGACAAGAATTGAGCAGGAGAGGGAGGAGGGGAAGGAGAAGACAAATGAGCTCAGGGCATGAAGTGCCCGGGGAAACATTGGATGGACTGTCAAGAGATACAAGAGGGGATTGAGAAGAAATGCACCGCTGGGAAAGGAAAAGGCAGGGAAGCCAAACATGCTTTAGAGAAATGATGGGAGACAGGGGAAGGAGCAAGATACAAGGTAAGAAAGTAAGGGAACATAGTAGGAGGGCAAGGTCTGGAGAGCAAAAAAAGAGACATGGAAGAAAGGCAGTGAATTTCCAGGGAGGAGGAGGCGGCATCGTAGTCTGGATCAGATCTCTGCCTGCTGATACTGCTCCTTCGAAAGGAGAGGAAGGCCAGAGGAGAGAAGGCAGGAAAGAGATAAGAAACGGTGGCTACTGGAATTGATTCACAGCTAAGGGAGGAAAGTTACCTGAGTTTAACCAAAGGGGCTGGAGGAGGCCAAAGGAGAGCATGTGCAGCCCACACCTCCCAGGGGAGCTGTGAGGTGGAGGAACGGTTCTGACCTCTACCAGCTCCTCCAGCAACCTGAGGAGCACAAAGCAGTGGGAGGCTGGCAGGGCAGCAGGCCAACGATTCAGCCAAAGGACTTCTCTGTAACGTCCTTGCTGAAGTTACACAAAGTAGTCGTGGAACAAGCTGAATGAGAGCAGCGAAGTGCGTGCTCAGCTTCCAGTGGCTCCCAGGGAGCGACTCGGGATAGTGAGATGATTCAGGAGAAGCGGGGCTGAACAAGACGCTGGGGACCTTCTCAGAGGGCTGCCTTAGGCTTCTGGTCAGATTAAGTGTCATGAGTAATAGCAGCTTTTGCTCTGGAATAATTTGCCCTCTTGAGCATCGTGAGCGTTAATTAAAATTAATAGTGAGCTTTTTACCCCTTTTCAGCTGAATTTAAAGCCTGGCTGGCAACTGTTGGCATGCCGGGGCTTTGACAGAGCCCTGGGGTGCGAGGCTGGCCTCCTATGCGACGAAGCGATCACACAGGGGCTCGTCAAGGCTTTTTAGGAGTTCGGTTCTGATACTTCAAAAACCCAGGTCCAAAGAAAACGCTCCTTCCGTGCACCTGGCTTAGCTCTCTGTATGTGAAAGTAGAAAGAAAACTGCTGCACAAAAATAATGTCATATATAGGCTAGCTAGGAAGTGTCACTACTAATATGCATATAATTAGTTCAACTTTTAAGATTTATCTTTTGAAATGTTCATATTATGCATACATAATATGCAGTTATAGTTAATCGTTCCCAGCTCAAATATCTCACAATTTTATAACAACAGAATTTGATTAGTCTGATTAGTCTCACACCTTGTTTAATAATATAATTTCAGTATAAAACCTAATCTGGAGGACTTTTAGCTCCATTGTTTTTTTAGTATGCGTGTATTTTCAATCCTTTTGGTGAATGCTCTGTTAATATCTTTTTTTTTATTCAGCAAGTCTTTAGACCTTTGATAAATTACTACAAATTTTAGTAACAGTACTTTACAAAAGTACGCATTCTTGAAATATAAAGTGTCAATTTTGATCAGCAAACTATAACACTTAACAAAATAGGAATTCAGAAATCCATTTTGCTGTAAAGATATAAAAAAATCAAAGTCTGTAAACAAATACAGAAAAGAGATTATATTATATCCTACATAATTCAAGTTAGTACTTAAAATTTTCACTGTAAAAACCACAGAGTGAAAAAAAATACTTCCTGTACGTTAGTCCTTCCCTTCTTCAGGCAAAGTGGAGATTAAATAAAATAAACTCTAGATTAATTAGCGTCCAGACTAAAGGAAATAAAAAAGTAAACTTCTTTTGGATCTGATATTGGTGTGATTTAGACTGTGGAAAAAAGCCATGAAAAGAAACAAGTCCAAATGCTTTAATATGTGCTAGAGCAGTGATTGCCAATTTTTGGGATGCAATGTTTTTTTCAAAGATTTCCTCTTTTCACTGAAAAGTTGTTCTAAAAAAAGGAAAAATAAAAGGTTAAATTGTTTTCATAAATCTGCTCTTGAATCTCTGAGAACTCGACTGAAATGATCTAGAGTCCTTTGGATCCATGGTCCAGTTGTACAAACAGATCTGCACAAGAGAATAGTTAACGAAGCTATTACTGAATTGGCGCCAAAGACCGATTATTACTAAACCGCAATATTTTTACTCCGATGTAACTTCTGCCATTTAAGCAGATGTGTGACAACCAAAGGGTAAAACAACACAGCCAAACTCAGAATGACATTTCTAGTCCATTGGAAATTCTAACAGTTGAAAAATTTAACTCTGAGTGGGAAGAAACTAATTCACCATGGAATATAAATTCTATCCCCTTCCCAAAATATTTTCAGACTCTGAATAATATAATCGAGTAAATAAAATACCTAAATAAACTCCGATATGAAAAGAAAATGCATCCAGCAATGAAACCGAAATATTTTGCTGTTACTAAAATAGAACAAGGAAGTCAGAATGATTTCTTCTCCTAACTTCTTACTCCTTGCCTGACATTTGAGGGAAACCTTTCTGTTTTAACAAGACCTCATTTTTTTCAACAGAAAGCTCTTCAGCTGAAAATGTTTTAGCCCATGCTACCTACAGAGGTGACTATGCAAAAGCTGGGACAGCGATACACACACACACACCATGTCTGCCCCCCCCNTTTTGGCAATGGAAGCAGAAGCCTCTGGAAACTCAGCCTTGTCAGGTTTAACGTTACAAATCAGCAGCGCTGAAAAGCAAAGTCACACTAATGTTTGCTGATCCTGGAATAAAAAATGGCAAAATAGTCGTGTTGATATCTACTTTTTCTTCAAAAGGGAACTATACAGACACAAATTTGGTGCATGGGGATTTTATGTTAAAACGAAGTAAGCAGCTATGATGCCCGATGGATGTTTTTAAGAATGCTGTTTTGGCAAGAAAAATAACGTGGTGCTTTTTTTCCACTTATTCCCTGTAGCTTTACATAATCAGTGCAATTTTTTATTTTTGGTATTAACTTGTATGGAGCATCACAGAAAACATGACTGGAAGGGACCTTGAGAGGTCTTGTGGTCCAACCCCTACCCCAAGGCCGGATCCGCTCTTCCTGCGTTAGTCCTGAAAGATGTCTAATTTGTCCTTAAAGACAGTCTGCGAAGGGCAAGGGGTCACTCTCGTCGTCTGCTCCAGGGCTCCAAAACCTTCACCGTGAAGTTCTTCCAAATGTCTAATCTGAATCTTCCTTGTTGCAATTAAACAGATTACTGCTTCACCACGGCTACGGGGAGGAGATTAATATCTTCGCTTCCGCAAAAGCCTCATACACTTGCAAATTCAGGGTGAGTGCAATTGCCTAGCTTTCGCCGTAATTATTTCAGCTTGGGAATTCTAACGAGACATTGGTTGGAGGTAATGTTTTAGGAAGTGCACAAACAGCAGCTTGAAAATAATACTCGTACTGACGGAGGGGAATAGCCTGCCCTTTGGGTTCTCCGTAAGCCAGCTGGACATGACCTATCTCAGACCAGAAAGTGCATGAAAGCAGATCAGGTGTGAAAGATGGCTATTTACAGACTCTGTAAATAACAACGTACTGCATGACACGCAGTACCCTAAATTCTCCCTATGATGAAAAATACAGACCTATCAACCACTTAATAGTGAATATAATATCCACTTTTTTGTGATCACGCAGATGCCATTAAGATGCTTTCAGGAGCCATCAGCTGCTTCTGCAGTGCACCACAGTAGGCTACGCAAAAACTACAGGCAACGTGGTGAGAAATTACTGCCCTGATTAAAACTCTAGGTCCTCAATTAGCCAGTATGAATGCCAGCGTGATTTAAAGTGCCTGCTGTACCCAGCAGATGCCTTAATTTCAGTAAAGGACTTCACTATCCCCCAAATTGACTGCCTTGCCCAACTCGCCTGCTGGAAACAAGCGGTTGTGTGTGTGACAGTTAAACACCGAATTTACTCTCTGTGGAAATGGATGACTATTCCCAGCCCATCCGAAGCTGTGCTTTGGCCTCTCGGCATGCAGGACGGGGCTAACTCAGGAGAAGGAGAACACATGCCCTCTCGACTGAAGAGTTTCGCATTCCTCTGTGTATCCTCGCTGTGCTTCTGTGTCCTCTTGGCAGGACCTAAAAAGATACGCAGCGGATGCACCAATGCACAATTAAATATTACAGACGTGCGCTAACGCTTTGGGAACGTGCCTGCTACCGAAGCCCTGCCAATTTACAGATTATTGTAAGAATACCTTAAAACTGGCAGCAGCGCCATTCCACCTGCTGTCTTTGTTTGGGATCAGCATTTCTAGCCCTGTCTCCACTTCAGGACACAATATGCAGTGAAGCAGCACCTGCTGCTCTCGTCTCTCCGACGGGCGTATGCAAAGGCTGGAGAGTAGATACAGGTGCTCGGAGTCCTCCTGCACACTGCTTCAGCCAAATGTACGCTGACAGAAATGTGAAGTTATCTCAGAACACAGATGTTTGGCTTTGCTGCCACTGCCTGACACCGGCACTTTATTTTCTTTATCATGTCTGTTGAATTGAAAGCTTTTTTTTAGGCCCTGACCTTGGCAGCAGTTGCTACTGCATTTCATCATAAAGATAGGAGAAAAGAAGAGAAAAAAAAAAAGAAAAAGCAGAGGGACTTACTGGATTTTCATGATGCCCTTTGTAATCCTGAATACTTCAGCTGAGGGCCCTCTAACACTTCTACTTATCATACTATCTCTATGTCTTCCACTCCTTCATGGACACATTTTTACCCAACCTTAGCACGTCTTTCATGTGATTTCAAAATACATATATTTTTCCAGTTGACAGAGATGACTGGAAAAAAAATCTGCATTAATTCTACATCGATCTTTTCTGAAATAAATTGTTTATGTTTTAAGCTGCATTTTTTGTTACGTTTTGTTTGGTGTATCAGTTTGTAGTTCAGCTCATTTGGGGATGAAGTTGCCTATAAAACCCATACATGACGTCTCAGGTTCTACTAGTTTATCTATAAATGGTCACGACCCTCCTTAGTCAATATCACTGAGGATTCTGTAAAACGTTTTGCTAATCTGGCGGTTATGAACAGGCATCGATGACATAACGACTGCAACACAGGGTAAAGCAATTCACGGAAAAGATTTTTTTCTGAGGCTGGAAAAATCACGAGTCCTACCATCCCATGCATACCTCTGGCTGTTGTTCTCGCACCTCTACACCACACGTTGCTGGTGGTCTCTGTGTTTTCAGTTTATTCCTACCGGAATGACATTTCCCCTCACAGCTTCCGTTTCTTTTCTCAGGTTCTTCTGCGCAGGTCCACCTGTGTGAAGCCTGCCGTGTCATCCAGGAAACCCTTCCTGCATATTTGCCACTCGGTGAAACACAACTGTTTACGACTTCAAAAAAATACGCACCCAGCCTTTTTTGGCAGGGGGGGTGTGGGTGGTAAAAGACCACGTAGACATGCTTTTACTTAGAAAAGAAAGAAAAAAATACCGAGCAGCGAAGACAAATTTCTTGTCAGTATTTGCTGCAGAACCACGTCAATCTAATGAGCAAATGGGATGAGAATCTAGTTTTTGATGCAAATCTACAAAATCGTGGTTGTCTGAGTTACAGCTTTCTTGACAAGAGTGAAATGTTGTCTCACTATTATTTCAATATATAAAACTGAAATTCAAAATAATGAATTTAAAATTATTCAGACCCAACGTTTAGAAGAAGTCAGACAGAGGAAGACAGCACGGGAAACGAAAAGTGTCTTTCTGTGTTTTTTGTTATCAAGGGTCACCTTTACAGTTACTTCATCAGTCTCCAGAAACATTTCAAATGCTACTGTATAACTCAATGAAACTATAAGGCATCTGACTTTATTTTATATACTTACTCAAAAAAAGTGGTCCATCCTGTCTCATCGCTTTTAGTTGCCAGAAGTCCACTGTTGCCATGGTAGGTGAACAAGACAAGCTCCTGCCCTTGTGCAGTCATGCTTTTCAAACAGCCGTTAGTGCCTATCGTCAACCAGATGACTTGATTATCAGGAGAGACCACTCTTACCGGCATCCGGTTGGGATCCCGTCTGATACGAAGAGTGTTCCCATTGCTATCCGTTACAGCAGTAATATCGTTATCATTACTGTAGCTAAAATTGTACAGATAGTCTCCGGTGACTAAACTCACAGTGTACTGGTGAGTACCATTGACATCAAAGATATAAAGCTCTTGGTCAGTTGGAGAAGCAACTTCGTAAAAGTTCATTGAATTCAATAAGGGTTTATTCTTTGACACAGCCCGTATCCTAATATTTCCCAGATCAGCAATATACAGGGTGCCATCCGGAGACACAGCTAAGGAGGAAGGGGCATTGAGTTTGGCATCTTTAGCATAGCCATCTCCGCTTTGGTAACAGTCACAGTTGACATCATTTTTGCAATCGCACTCTGAAGGTATTCCAGCAACTAATGAGATCTCTCCATCAGTTGTGACCTGTCTTATCCTATTAATCTTTTTTTCATCAGTTTCTGTAATGTAGAGTACCCCGCTGTAGGACACGGCGATGGCAGTTGCTGACTCGAGCGTGGTCTGTACGGCGTGTTTTCCCACCGTGTACTCCACTCCAGGGACCTGGCAGTGCATTGGCCTCCCCGCAGCGATGCGAACCTGACGGTTTTCAGTGATCTGCAAAACTACGTTGTTATCCAAAACATAAATGGAGTTATCCATTGGGTTGATAGCTAAATCTGTAGGCCATTCCAGACGAACCTTAACAAACAGAAGTGTTTTGTTAAACAGTTAACCGCTGCAGATTAAATGAATTACTTCACCTTCAGTTTTAGACACTGCCGTAAGGATATTTTTCATATGCTGTAAACAATCACGACAAAAAGACTCGCACGAAAATGCATGCAGCGAACTAAAACTTTCCGGGCAGGCGAGGGGAACTATGTTCAGACACCTTTTTTACTGAAAAAAAGCCAGCTGCACTGGAACTGTAACACAGGTTGAATTTCCCCTCCAATAAATGCTATACTTCTCTGTATCACAAATGCATAAATAAAAATAGAGACAGATATCAAAGTCTAAATGTGTACTTTAAGGACAGTAGTCATCTTTTATTCTTGTAATAGAAAAAATGACTTACTACCTTCCAGATTACGAAACACCGTGCTGTACTCCATTTGTGACTGTACCACTAGTGCCGTCCCTTCCTACCTACACCAGCTTCTTGAGACCAACAGAAAAATATGTTCTTCTGTATATATCCTCTCATTCCCTCTAGTAGGCTACGGATGTTAGCCAGTCAGAAACCATCAACATGCCAAGATAGTTCTAACAGATCTGCCATTCTCCCAGTATTTACTACCAGACTTAATGCTTCCTGCTGATAGTTTTGCTGTTCTAAACTAAACTGAACTTTATGGGCAGAAAAATTGAATACAGCGGCGTTTATAGCCAAGAGAATGCACTGCAGTTCGTGCCCTTGGAACAGGTTTCTTTCTCCTCAAATTCTGCTGTTAAATATCCATTACGCACTCCACCCCCAGTTTTGTTACAAGGGGCAATAAAAGCTGCATTTGCATTTCTAGCCCCAGCTCAGCTTTCCAAATTGGCAGCAGCTAAAAGGTACCTGGCTGATGTGCATGCTGGTGTCACAGGTCAGAGGTCGTGCCGAGGTCAGGTCGTTGGAGCCAAGCAACGTAGATATTATTCCGTTCTGGTCCACTTTTCTGATCATGGTCCCATCAACAAAGTAGATTAACCCGTTCTTGTCGATCGCTATTCCTTTAGGGAAGAGGATAGAAATTGGGTTTTTGTACTGGCAGTGAATAGATTATCCATATTATATATGGATATATATTATAATATATCCATATATTATCCAGAACTAAGGGCGTAAGTGGTACGTGTCTAGTCGGAATTAAGGGCAGAATACATGGCCCTAGGCAGTAGGTAGTAAACCAGCTTGTAAACATATTTTGCATAATAAACCAATGTTCAGTCTGAAATCGACTCCTGTTGATCACATTTGCTGTTCATTGGAGAGTATGCTGAGACGGGCCTAGTTTTTAAGTTAACCTGAAAAATGGGTAAGCGGGACCAAAAGCAACACTGATTTTAAATCTTCACCGTTGCCTGCCAAACACATAATCTAAATGAACATTTAAAAATGCTCAATAACCATGAAAGCCACGTATTTCCTAAAAGATCAACCCAGGTACCCTGTCGCTCTCTGAGGAACTTTCCAGTTGGAAAAAATTACTCAAAACCACATTTCTGAGCCAGCTACCGGGTTCAGTAATGCAACACGATCACATCCTCGGCTCTGAACTTTCGTATCATTTTGAAAGTTCCGGAGGAATAACTCTTTTTACCTTTAGGGCTCATGAGGGTTGCCTCCACTGCCTTGCCTCCGTCACCGCACCTCGCCTCGTCAAATGGCAGGCACTGCTCCCCTGTTCCTCCTACCACCTCTGCATTTTTGGTGAGGTCTTTCACACCCGTGAGCGACTTGGGCCGATAAATCCTGCGTGTGTTTGTGTCAGAAACGTACAAATCTCCCGTCACGGGGTCAGTCGCGAGGTAGTATCGGTGAGCTGGGTTGTTGCTGTAAAATGGAATTATACATTGCATACACTGTAATTAATTTAACCTAACGTTGGATCAAGAAGAAAAGGTTTCAGTTCATATGCAGGGTGCAGTAATATATAAATCGTTAAAACCAATGGTGATGCTCTAGGCATAGGTAGCACAGGTCTTGGCCCCAAAATCTTCCTCGGTTCTTGTTTCTTTCCTGTGTCACAGGCAGCCCGATCTAGACCACGCACCCTTTTGGCACAGAAGACCCATTTTGTCCATGATGCTCAGAGGCCCGTCCTGTGCTCTGTAATTAGAGACAGCTCCCGTCTCTGTCATTGGCCAAATCAAAATCCTGGAGTCTACCAAGTCCCAGGCTTTCTGGGAACCTTGATCCAGTTCCAAATTTGCAGCAGGACCCCAGCCCTCGCCTACACTTTGTTGCTGTTATCATCCTATCTGTTTTATTATAATTCATATAAGGCTGCTGGGGCGCGTGGTTTATATAATTCCTAAACAGATAAGGCAGAGTTGGTATTATTAGTTCACAGGCAAGAGATAAGACATCCTTCATAAGTATTTGTTTAATCCACCGCTTTCAAAGACGTGATACGCATGATTTAACGCATTAGGAAATGTCATCTTTTCCACCAGAGCACCAAGCGGAGCTTTTCCATTCTTCTTAACTCCGAGTCATATTTCAAATAACTGTACACATTGGCACAAACCCGCTAACTATGCCAACACAGTCTTTATTACAGTGAAAATATATATTGCTAACCGTTTTCCCAGAAACGTACATTTTGCCTCTCCACTGGTACCACATAATTGAGAATTACTGTATTTTCTCCCCCGCTGGTGAAAAAAACAGCCCTGGAGAGTGCCTTTTGGGTTGATATATTACGATGTAGAAACTTAACCCACTGCAGTTGGGATTCCTGACCTAATTTATGGCATGAAGAACTGAAATAAGGTCATGTAAATACAGGAGGTAATTTCAGACGCGCTCCTAATGGATTGAAGCAGAGTGTCAGAACAGTCAGTCCCACTTCTGATGTTTGCAAAAGCGCTGCTTAAACAGATCGACCAGCCTTGGTGATAGCCAAACATCTGTTCGCAGAATGCTACACTTCACGTTTTGTAAATACATAACTGTGCTAATGTAACACATTTTTATGTACCGCCACTTGGAAAAAGCAACAAGAGACCAACAGGAACAACTTGTGAACAAATTATGTCTTTTAGCAGGGACAGATTTTTATAGCTATCCAATTACAGAAACACCGAAAAAATGTGTTGCATAAATAGGATTTTCTTTGGTTTTAAGACTTTTCACATGTTGGTTCAGAATGAAGAAACCAAGCGAAGCAGCCTAATGAAATCAACTACACAATGATTAGCACCTCTTAAAAAGCTCTGCTATAGAGCCGAGCGTTGGACAGCATGGCTGGAAACAATTAAATGTAGGCTTACTTTAAATTTCCGTCTGTTCGAAATCTATTCTTGCCAACGTGCTAAAGAGTTGAAAGGTATTTTCGAAACCTTAATTTACGCAGAGATCGTTTAGGATGATCACTATGTAGTGTACAAATTATTTGTACCTCCATAGACTGCAAATTAAATTATACCCATTTACATGATTACTTTGGTCTTTAAGAAACTTTGCAGACACTTCAAATATAAACAAATTGGAAAATGTGAAATGTGCAATTAGATTGTGTTTCACCGTAATTCAAAACAAAGTCCTTTCTTATACTACTAAAATATTGTTGGGATAAAGAGTCATCAAATAAATAACTAAATAATTTATGCCTAACACAATTATTTCTTTCTAAGAAGAATTTTTAAAGCTGTTTCCTTCATAAATATGAAAACATTGCTATGTTTTAATTGATTTCAAGAAAAATGACAAAGCTCTTCTTATTTGGGATGACTTCTCATATTAAGTAGTGTATCCTCATCAAACCAAAAAATACAGCTGACAGTTTTAAGGATATCTTCTCACTTTATTAAAAAAAACCCCAATGTTTGGGAGTGCACAGGATATTATTATTGAATCAATATACACTCTCCAATTTGTCATATGTGGCTGTCTAATAGCTCCTTTCTCAGATAACAGAACGGGCTCAACTTCAGCGTTTCTCTTCAAGTGAAGGTTAAAAAGCTGAGACAGCTTTAGCTGAGAGAAAAAACCCATTAATTCACAGGAGCAAGGCACAATTTGAGGAACTGAATGACCGTCCGGTAAAAACCACGTTTGTTTTCTAGCCAGAAAACATCTATGCGCACTATGCAGATCTCAAAAATAGTACAGGGGTAAGCAGCCAGCAGCTGGAAAGCCGCACAGTTTATTCTGTTTCACTGTAGCTTGAAATAATATTAAGCTTTTGCCTTCTACCAATAACAACAAAGAAGTAAAATTGAGGGTCAGTGACTTCTTGACTCATTCAGTACCACCTAATTGCTGTCGGTAGCTCTGAAAAACATGCAGTTACATACCAGCATGGGATCCTGTAAAGACAAATGACTGCAAATTAACTTGTTGCCTCCATGCCAAATAATAGTAATAGTGCTTCAAATCTGAAGTGCACACACATGTGTGCAAATACACACACACGCACAGAGCTGTCGTGATCTATGTCCCGTTGCTTTTATCTTGCTTACACCGATCTTTTAATTCTTCAGCTGTCAGATCACCACATTACTCTCCATTTTTTTAAACGAAGAGAGGAAATTTTTAAAACCACTCTTCCTGCTTCTGTCCCCCTTTCTCTCCCATTCACTCTGTGCCTTCTAAACCATACACCCTCAAAGCTGTTTTTATGTTTTGCTAAACTTTCTTCTAGCTCTCTACAGACTTGGGATACCGCCATAGCCTACAAACGACCTCGCTGTCTTCAAAGTCCTTCTAAAAATTACTTCCATGAATGTCTATCAGCATTAATCACCCGCAGGCAGCAGCGTGTATAAAGACATCAGTTCAGCTTTGCGAATGAAAAAATGTTAGGTCATCGGTACATGAGAGGATAAATTTGATCCGCATTGTCCCTCTAATGTAGAGTACAGGCTCCTTGAGGTGGGAGGCACATCACGCTCCGTGCCGAAGCACTGGGTTTGTAGGCGAGGCAAGTTCAAGGCTTCAATCGATAACAGAGCTGAACTAGTATTTAGCCTTGTTCATTAGCTTTACTTGCTGAATGCATATTTTAGTCTATTTTCTGAGTTTCGATACCTAGTAATTATATATTGCAAAGTGGTCTGTTGAGGGCTGTTTTCCGAACCGCAGTTTAAATAAAAACCTCAGCATTTCACTGGGCTTTGCATGACACATCAAAAGCAGCTGTTTGGTCTCACGGCGTGTCCTTAAGCTGGGGAACCCACGGCCACAGGATTTGGGAGAATCCTAAAAGTTTACAGGTGTTAAATAAAAATCACCTAAATTAATAAAATAAAAAGCTGCCACGGGATATTAGGCATAAAGATGCCACTCTTGGCTTAGGAAGCCCCTGAGCAGCAAACCCCTAAGGCTAAGAGTGGACACTGGGAAAATGTTGTACGATGGGAGAGAAAACTCAGCCTTGTAGTGGCCCGTGTGGGGCTGCACAGTGGGCGCCACACCTCCTGCCCGCTGGGTCCACAACCCTCCACAACCCCTCCTGCAGAGCCACCTCTCCACCGCGCTCTACGCCTCCTCCTTTGGTGGAGGAACCCCCACTTCACAGCCGATACATAAGCCCATGAAAATGCTGTTACACTGATTTCTGCAGTATGATTGCAATTGCGCTACCCGGAGCTTCTGCACGTGTAGGCACGAATAAAGGAGAAAAGCTTCACTGTTCTCCCTCATCGACTTTTCTTACATGCAGGGGTCTAGTTTCTGAAACGCCGCAGTTGAGCCTGTGACCACGGTTCTCTGCCCGAAGCAGGAGAGCACGTGGCTACTAAATCACAGCAAAACGGACCTCACTGCGCGTCTGTTCTTTAATACCGTTTGCCCATTCCAAATTCCCGTTTTGAGTATTATTCCATATTCCATACGTTTGCCAGGACAATGCCTTATCCAGCTGCAATCACAACTTTATGATACCACAAGGGATAGAATTCTTTTAAAAGTAGTGGAACAAATGCAAATTAAACATAACAGTGAAAACCTAAAACCGCCAAATAGGAGAGATTGCCTCTGAGTCACACCTGGAAAATAACATAAAACCAGCTAGACTGTGCATCAACTCCCAATTCTGATCATTAGCGCCGATGCAAACACTCTATTTCGTCACGGAATCTTTTGCCTAACATGTTTGAAACACAGTTTTTTAAACATAAGACCCTGCTTCATGAAGAAGTATGTCCAAAGCAAAGTGAATTTAAAAAAAACAGAACTGAGATACGACTCTCTGGGATTTAGTTAAAAACAAGGAAGGACAACGACTGGCAGCAAAAAAGGAGGGAGAGGGACCGGCAGCGCTGCTAAACCCTGTACTTAGTTCCGCCACAAAGTCTTGCAGGGTTTCATAGATCCAACAAGATTTTAGCATAACTCTGTTTTTGTCTCCCTTTTTGTCTCCCTGTTTTTGTCTCAGCACCCGCTGCCGTGGCACAGCAATTCTCAGCATCCACCACCTTCTCTTCTGCTCTTGCCACTATCGCAGCGATGCCAGGGTGGATGAATGCTGTACTACAATCCTTCTGAGTTTTACTGTTTTTATGACCAGTCTTACGAATCTTGGTGTACTTGAAAATCTTAACTCCTGGAGTTGTGTTATTATGGGACAATTTCAACTTTCATTATGAAGAGAAGTTCATCTTTAAAGAAACTAATCTGTTAAACGTGAGCCTGAAAAGACAACACCAAAAGGCCAATGAAATGAACTCACTCGATACTTTTATAATTTTATTACTTATATGCCATTCTCATCGTATTTGGGGTGTCTGATTAATGAGTGAGTTTTGATAGGATCAGCAAAAGGGCTGCCAGCGAGGAACAGGAGTGAGCAGAGCCGAGGGGACAGCAAAGGAGGGCATACACACAAGCATAAAGAGAAGCCTGACTGCGGACAGAGAGTGATGAGGAACGAGGAACTCGTATCCGAAAGGACGATACAGCCTGACAGCTGACATAACTAAAACATATGAACTCATTATTTTTGAAAAATACTCCTCTTTTCTAGTAATACATCTCAGAAATGACTTCTCCATTATAAGCGTTCATTTGTTAAGAAAGAAAAAAGAACAGTTAGAAAAATATAAATCTTCTTTAAGGAATGCTTACCTATGTCTAAAATCTTTATTTCTTGGTGGGAGCAAGTGAAAAAGAACAGAAAAACATTATTAGGAAAACATTCAGAAAGGATGTTAAAAGATGAAAAGAAGGCAACATTTACATCTAGCATTAGCGAAGTGGTGAATGACTATCTTTTGTCCGCTCGTGTCGACTACGTAGGTTAAGTCTTTAAATCCACAGAATAATTACGTTGGGTAGATCAAATTCTCACAGTTCAGATTTGCATAGTTAAAATATTTTACCAGGGTAAAATTTTTTCACTTCAGTTTTAAATACTTCTTCAAATGTATTAAAATCTTTTGAATCCCCTTTTTTTGTTCCTAAAAGCATTTGGAAACTCTTAACTTACACAACGTCAGCAATCTATTCCATACTTTAGTGTGCAACAGTAATTCACAACTCCAAAAGTCCGAGATGAGAAGAACACATACCTTAGCTCCAGAACACTAGTTACATTTCCAGATGGGAATATCCGCCGAACATAGTTGAAATCCCCCACGTAAAGACTGCCATCTATCCCACAAGCTAAGGCAACCGGAGCCAGTAATTTATTACCATCAGCTTGACCATTACAACTGGGACAGGAGATGCTGCGGCGTCTTCCATTGCCCATAATGCTACTAACAACTGGGGGCTGCTGAGATATAAATTGATTTTCACCGTTTCCTTTGTAGAGGATTCCTGCAGATAATATAAAAAACACAAAACAAAAAATAGTTCATAAAACCTTCGAATGTATCTACATAAAATGATGCACGAGTATTCTAAATATTCTTTTAGTTCATGAATATAATTTAATGGACTTCTAATTGTTTCACCACCATATTTTTCTCGCTACAAGTAACAGAACTTTGTTAAAACATTTATAGTTATTTTTAAGTCACAGACACACAAAGCATTAAATAATCTTGTCCGCAAAATGTAGTAGAAACACTAAATATACCAGCATTTGAAACCCAAACAAGTTTTCGGTCGCTCTTATTTTTAACTGTTGATAATTTTAATAGCTGTAATTCAGAATAAAAGTTGTCACCTTGAAGGAAATGCAAGGTGTACTGAATGAAATCAAGGTCTGTGTTCCTAAACCCTTACAGTTTTGAAATTGCCCAGAAATGACTGAAATTCTAACCGTGCATATATTATAAAAAGGAAAAAATTGTATTTGCAAATGGTATTCCTAAAGTCCTACTATAACTAATATGATGCCAAATGTAATCTAAAGTGGATTACTGCTGCAAATTGTAAATATTAATTAAACAGCTACTTCAAAAAGTTGGAGATTGCCTCAATTTTACATCATAAAAGACTCTCTACTCAACTCACAATAAAAATGTACCTCTGGCAACAAAGTCTGCCTCAATACCGTGTCTGCAGTTATAGGCAGTTATTAAAAATGTCAAAACAACAAAAAAAAATGTGGTGCCAGGCCAGCCTGCCTCTTAAACTTAATTCTGCTTTGAGGCATGAAAGGAACAATAATTTCGTGAAGACAAAGCAATGTGCCAGCAGTATTTTTCTTCCTTATAGCCTCCATAGGAAATCTGAGAAGAAAAATGCTTCAGTCTCAGGAAAAAAAGTGCGAATTCACAGTGTGCTGCAACGTTGCCAGGACCCTCATCGCTGTATCTCTCAATGAATCCATCGAGGTGTACTCCACAAACGGTCAGCTATTACGGTTTTACTCGTACGTCACAATATGTCTTTCTGTTGTATAATCCATGTAAACCACATGTCACTTTGTATTTCAGAGTGATGCGCGTTTTATTGCTTGTCTGCCCAGAGTTTCAGAGGCAGTTTGGGGCTGAGGGATACGTTTCTCTTTTGAGATGCCTAGAAGAAATTTAAGATGTATTCCTCTTTCTCTCCTCACTCCCAAACTGCACTCTTTGTACTGAAAGATATGAGAAAAAAAAATACTTTGCTCTCCTCTTTAAATGTTTTAGGTGTCTTCACTACTTTTTAATGTTATCAAATTTAGGAGATTATAAACATAAAATCAATATACATGATAAAATCAGGAAGAATGAAAATGGTTTATGGAAACCTAACGGCAAGTAATCTAAATAAGAAATCTAAATCAAAAGAGGGAGAACGTATTTTTCATGAATAGTTAAAGCCAGAATGCATTAACAGTATACGAAATCCCCTCTCCTATGATTACATCATTTATGACAATCATGGCACCATAATTTTGCCTGAAATAGCTGAGTTCTATAATTTTCATCAGAGGAATTCTACAAGTCAGCACAGTGCACTATTGCACCTGATTTATTCTGTCATTACCTTGAAAAATTGGTCCTTCACATTTCTCCTCTATTATCCCAGACTAAAAGATGTACATTAGACTATTTACTGCAGTAGTTCGGGATGTCCGTACAAACACTGCCTGAGACACTCTCCTCTGAATAAATTTCTCCAGCTCATCCACCTTGTCATTACAACTCTCCACTTCGTTTATTCAATTAGACACACGTCACTTTGAAAAGTCATTACTTGTCAAATGTACTCTTGAATGTAATTTAAAGCCACCATCAATTTACCTTGTGAACAGAATCAATCTTATATATATATTTATAATTATAGCTCTTCACATTTTTAGATGGATTACCTTACAATAATTTGCACAGGGTTTTTTGACATTTTCAATTAGGTACAATGACACCTTCTCCCTTGATTTGGTTACCCTGTTTTTCTACCAGTCAGAAGCAATGCTTTAGATGGCAATTAGTGTAGAGCACAAAATAAGCTCACAGAATCATAGAATGGTTTGGGTTGGAAGGGACCTTCAAGATCACCCAGTTCCAACCTACCTGCCGTGGGCAGGGACACCTCCCACCAGCCCAGGTTGCTCCAAGCCTGTCCAGCCTGGCCTGGAACACCTCCAGGGATGGGGCAATAGTAGATGGATTCATCTGCTCTGGGGAGACCTCCAAGGGACAGCAGGTATTGCAGAAATGACGTTCTTCCCGCTGAATTACTTCTGGGCTCCTCCTTTGCATAAAAATCCAGTGGGACCACCTCCCACCGTGAGCCACGTGACTCTGCTTATTTCACCTTTCTTACATGCTTCCAGCCGAATTGTTCGAAATTTCCTCCTGCTCAGTGTTGAGCTGGGGCTTCCTCAGCACGGTACCCTCCAGACATTGCTGAGTATCACACCAGAGAAATCTACCTTGGTGCCAAGGCACAGTTCTTACAAATGGGTACTGCTCCTCATCTTTTCACTGAAACTAAGGCAGACTCGCTCACTAGTGACTGGACTCTGTCCTGAAACAAGGGCCACAAGTGCCCTCGCTGACTCAAGGCAACATCATTCGTCACCTGCTGTGTGCTGAGCCGACCACCGCATGCCAGGGAGGGTTCACCTCGGGGAAGGATGTGAACAGGAGGAGAGTGTAAATGAGTGCTCATCCTCCAGAAGAGATGGTACCCATGCGCTAACTGCTCCCAGGAGTCATGTTGGGGCTGGAGATACTGTGATATGAAGAGGAACACCTCCTGTGTAAATGAGGGCTTTAATATTGGGAGCGAAGAGTGCTCGGTTTGGCAGGAATGTCTCTTATTGCTGTTTAATTTTCACTCATTGTGAAAACTAGAAGTGAAATCATCGTTCAAGATACTGTTACATACAAACAGTCAATCCCAAGAACAATGCTGACACCCATAATTGCTTTAGAAATACTGTCTCCTTAACATCACTCACTTTTTAAAAACAGTGTCAGCATTTTGGGGTTGGGATTTTTTTGGTAAGCACATCTAACACAGGCTGACGCTGTTAGATGAAAATACTAATGCATATATATTTATAGGATGAAGAAACATGACATACATTGTAAAGCTCAAAGCATTTACCATATGCAAAATATTCCATAATTTCTTTTTTTAAAATAACAAAGCAAACATTTGAAAAGTTAGAGTGAGATACCTAAACTGCAGGGCAGTTGAGTATTAAAATTAGCAGGAAGAAAATGAACTCCTTACCATTCTGAACATCCAATACATGATGTTTATCCAATGTCCAGCCACCCATGTTGGAAGCATCCAGTTCATAACCCTGCAAAACGGCAGTCCGCTTTTCCCAGAGGGTTAGATCCAAGCAAGACTCATATTCATACCCTACAGACACTGAAATAACAGTAAATTTCCTCATTAAGTAGAAGATCTCATTCAGAAGAAGAGTTTAAAGAACATCATTTCTTTAAAGTACATAGGCTTTTCTGCGCTCCCAGGCTACCTGACAATCCCTATGGCTTCCTTAGATGTATTTAAAATACTAAACAGAATTCCAGAATCCCTTAAAAAGCAATCTTGGGTTATTAAAATAATTTTAGTTATTAAAAGTAAGTGCATTAGGACAGGTACAGAAGACAGCCATTTTGTGAAGTACGTCAGATTGCCGGTGTGCTCTACAGCGCATAGAGCGTGCAGCTTAAATCCCACACTGTATTATTAGGCTGAGGGCTACTTCACAGGGAAGAACTAGAAGTGAAGAATGACTGTGGTCTCTTTTTCTTTTTGAAGGACACTTTTTCTTATAATTCAACGTTCAGATTTGTATTTTCTAATATATTTTAATATTTGTTGTCATTTCTCATCTTATTCTGCTAAACATTTTCTACTTAACGGATACAAGTGTTTGAGATGTACTTCCCTGTTTTCAAGACAACAGTAAAAATGCAAAACCCCTCTGTAACACACATACCAACAGCTTCAGATAATCCATAGACTCTCTGGTTGTATGCATCTGTTTTATCCCATATGAAAGTGTAAGCCAGATTCGGGGATGCAGGGAACCATTTTTGGAAAAGTCTTCCCACCACTGCCACCATAAGATGAACCTTCATTAAATTAAATGGTATAACAGATTGGGTCATAGTAATCTTCAGAACAGATTTATATCCTGCAGCCCTGGAGCTTAAGTACGATAATTTCAAATCGGTTCCCGGTATTGTTGTTTCTTCATGAAGTACCTGTGCATTGGTAAGAAGAAAATACAGTATTGGAATGATTTTGAAATTAAACAGAACAATGCAGCTATCATAGAAGAATGCCTGACATGATGCTACATGACAATCCATTAGGAAGTATCACCTAAATCTGGCCTTCATTTAATAATGTAAAAATACATAAACAAATAACATGTCACCTTTTTCTCTGACAAGTGAAGTCTAAATTCTTCGTTATACTGAAGCAGCTTCATTGATACTTTCTGCTGATGGATTTCAAAGATCTCGCCTTTATTTTTACGGGGGTAAAGGAAGCATGCAGGAGAGGGACAACATTCCCAACTGCTTTTTCCAAAAGTTGCAAAAAAGCATCTTTCATCTACGTGAAAACAGCCCCTTTGTATGCTGCCACCCATGTCCTAGCTATGGATACGTAACAGTGGCAGCAGAGCCTCTAAGCACCGCAAAGCTTCAGATTTGGGTTGGGACGTCTAATTGCTCCTGTAGAAGCAGGAAAGATTTTGGGTGGTTTATTATTTGCATTACCTGTGGATTGTAAATACTTTAAACTAGAGCATTCTTCCATTTATTTTGAAGACAGATAAGTAGGATGCCTCAGGGAAAGCTTTTTCCATATTTCCTGATCAATATTCACTACTCAGACATCAGCTCACCACTTTCTCATTTCAGAGAGGTGCAATGATTCAATTTTATTTTAAAAGGTTCCTCCCCCCTCCTCTACCTTGTCTTTTCCTCTGAGCTGAGCAGCTTTTGTGGGTGATGGATGGATGTGAAAGGTTTCTGTGTAAGGTGGATGAAGACAGCCTATACTGTCCTATACCTCAGCCAGGACATAAACACGAGAGCCAGCACTTCAGGTGACCCGCTACCAAGTATCCCAGCTTATTGGAAAACAAAAGAAGAAAAAAGCATCTAGACACATTTATAAAGATAATGTTTCTCTGGTGGGAAGAGAGGGCAAATGACGCTGAAGCACAAGCCCAGAGCCTTGGTGGTGTCAAAGGAGCACTCCTGGGGAAGTCTATTTGGAAAGCTTTATTTTACTTTCCTGTCTCCTAGTCCTAAAGTCTGAAGATCAAACACTAATTAATATTAGCGGAAAGCAGACTTCAGGGAGAGCACTGCTGCAAGTATTAGGCTTGAGACTTCGGCAGGATCAAAAGCTGGCTACTAACGAAGTGCTAAGTTAGCTCTCCGTGCTAGAGAAACCCTCGGACACTGCTTTTAAACAACTGACTGACTGTGCTGAATAGGGTCAAATAATGGGGTTTATGCTTTTGGGGAGGGCAACAGGTGCTACACCATCCTCTGTGTTACCACTTCGGCTGCCATACAAAGAAAAATTTATATGGTATTAATTGCATCTGTCTCCTTCCCGATAACAGTAACAGAAAATCAGAATTAGTATTTTGACTTATTGTCTGGTATGAATGGTTGTTTACATCTGATACATGTAGGCATGCAACTCTTCTCCGGTAAGACTGTAATAGAGCTGTAGGAAGTAAAGGAGGAATTGGAAGATGCTAGACAAATTCAATTAAGATTTAAAAATTCTCAATTCTTAATCTTGGATTGTTTCTTTTTTCCCCATCAAGAATCTGCCATCAATGAGAAGAAACAACAGGCAGTACCGCCACTTGGAAGGAAGGGAGCGTGGCATCATTTCTGTTTGTAGATCTTGTCTGCTCTCCCTTAGTCCAATATATGCACAGAATCTAAGCCAGAAACAAGCAAATATTTTCCACGCAAACAAACCCCCCTCTCTCTAGAGAGATAAGTGATTGTGAACATATTCCTTTCCTAAGACTTTGAAGGAAAACCACAAACCACCTAGGAACAAAAGACAAATTCCTCCTCAAGACACCTGCAGGACTCTCCTATACTGCACATTAACACTAGTCTAACAGATGGAGGTCTCTGTAAGCAAGAGGAGAAAAAGAAATAATACGCTTGTAATAGGACACAATTTAATGGACTTCACTCGTCTCCTGTTATGACCATTGCTTCTTTTACAACTGCAACCGTGGAACAGCAGCGTTAAACACTTAGGTGGTCTTCCAGTATTCCTGGCTGAGATAACGGGCAATAAAGAGGACACCTTGAAGTTTCAATTGCCAAGAAATTCCACTGTGTATTTGGATTACTATCAAATTAGAAACTAGGACACTCACGCAGTTCTCAGCGAGGTTTAAAACAAAACCCGAACCCCAGTTATTAGTTTCTGCAGAAGCCTCAAATATCTGCTGGAAATCTTGACTTACAACTTCCTTCTTTCCATAAAATACCCCCTGTAGTAACTTATTTTCTTGAGAACTTTAGCAATGTGGAGGTAAGGTCATGTATCTCACCCTCTCTCCCAGAATCAAGCATTACAAAGAGAATTAAAACAGTTTAATGTTCATCCGAAAAGTTAAATCATCAGGCACAGCAGAGAGCATCCTATGGGGGCCATGACAACACATCAATTGTAAGGCAATCAGGAGAGTCGCTGTGTACAAAAGTCACATCAGGAACCGCCAACACAACCAAGCTGTCTGTACGGTACCTTTTGCAGACAGAGTATCAAACTACCTTCAGAAAGGCTGGTACCCTAAGGGGACCGAGTTATAGTCCAACCACCAAATCCTAACGGTTGACATTGTATTTATGGATGATCTAGCTTCTCGGAAGAACAGATGTGAAATATTTGACCTACAGGACCGAGAGAAGGGTCACCTCAATTTTCAAAAAGACAGAGTTTGTTGTCCTGAGAGTTCAAGCTGGCGACTGAGTCACATAAATTGCGCAGGGCTGCTCGTCCCTCGCGGCCAGCAGGACTAAAGCTGTCCAGGCTCTGGAATGCTTTCCCGCTCCAAAATATAATATGATTCAGGTGACATGCTCTGGTGGTATTAAGAACCCTGAATAACGAATTTAATTCAATTAGGGGGGAAAAATGCCTGCTGTATTGCCGTGATTTTTTTGGCAAATTGAGCAAAACGAGGATCTGAGAACAAATTTCACAAATGAGTGCAAACTTTAGTCCTAATTTCAGAAAAAGGTTCTTTGCCGGGACATAACAGCTGAATTGCTGCATTAAAATGTAACATCATCTTGGTTTGAGAGGGGCAAAGATGGCATTTTTAGATACAGGTAGAGATATTGGCAACTGCTGCTATTACACAAAGCTCGAGACCACGGAGTGCTAAAATTATACTTCTTTAAGTAGAAGCTGAAACTACTCATTTCAAGATGGAAAAATCTTTTCCTTTTAAAAAAAGACTTCCCCTAGAATTGAGGCACTTGAAGAGTTTATGGAGAAAAAACCTTGAGTTAACAATATAAAGCAAGGAGAAATAAAAATGGGAAAAAATACTTGGTTTTTCTAGACTTAGAATATTGCTGAGGTACCGCAGAGAAGAGGCACAGGAAAAAGCCATACATGTGTAGAAACCTTAAAATGTGTCCATAAAAGAATAAATCGAGAGGTGTATATAAAGTTTCAAACAGAAGGCAAAGAGAAGAAAACCAGAAAATGTGCTGGAAAACAAGGATGCATAAAGGGAGGTACTTGGCTGTAAGAGTAATCTCCACGTTTTCCTGAGTGCAAACTTGAAGTTCTGGAGATTTTAGCTACGTGAAACTAAGATGCAGCATCCACGTAATACTGGAATATCTAGAAATCCCATTATACTGCCTGTTTAAATGATAAAATAGGTTAATTTATTTGCTGAAAATCTGGCCACCCTGAAGTTACAGACAATCCTTTTTATTAAGTCACTGAGGCCCGTATTTTACCCTGAATTCTTCTAGGGAAATAAATTTTGCTAACTTCTGCTGTATAGTATTGCCAGCAGTGAGAGAGCGCCAGGGGAGAGGAAAAAAATAAGCAGGCAACCTTGAATATATAATTTGAAGGAAAACTTTCCAGTCTTCATTCTCCCACACGCTTGAGATGACGGAAACAAGCTGCTCGGGACCTGCAGAAGGCATCTTGCAAGCGTACGTAACAGCGGATAATAGAAGTTTAGGAGAAGGCAAGCCTCAAAAGCTCAATTTCAGAATTGCTCACTGTGACTCGCCTGTGCGCGTCTGCCAGACCACACTGCAATATGTGGCAAACAGACATTTATTATATTAGGAAAAAGACAGCAACAGTATTACCTAACACGTATGAGCAGCTGCAGCTTAACCTGAGCTCCCTCATCTGCATGCAGTTTACTGCCTTGTTCCACACTGATTAATCTCAGCTAGTTAAGTCTAGGCAGAGCATGCTAACTTGCAATTAAATGTAGATAAAGTCATGCCTAAGTAGTCCGAATTTAGTTAACATGTTATTTATTATCATCCCTCTTGAGTAACGATCTGTTGGGTCTGCGATCACCCCTTCACCCGCCGCATGCGTTCTTTCCCCTTGCTTGCCTTCTTTTTGCGGTTTTCTTTTGTGCTGCTTCCTTGGTACAGACTTTAACTCTCCCTCTGCTCAATTTGGGATTCATAAGCCACTAAGTACACTTTTTGGAAACATTATCTCCAAGGGATGATGAAGCACTTCAAGGGATGATGATTACAGCAGCACATCGTTTTCTCCTGTAGTATGTGACAGTGAGTGCTGTCACCCCACATGAACAGGGTGACTCACACTGCCTGAAGGAACATGAGGAACGGTTTCTTTCTCTGTGCCTTTCTCCAGTCTCCCACAGTTCAAACTGGTATTGCCCCTTTTTTACGAAAAGTTGCTCCAGAGCTGAACAGACAGTTTTGAATGGACTCTGGTTCTGCCTGCCTTTTATCAGCGTAGTGAATTTTTTTGGAGACAGAATGTTGAGCATTATGCATTTCCGAGGGGAACCTGACCCTAGAGGGGTACGTCCCAGGCACGGCTGGGCAGCTCTCCCTTGCCGAAGCAGGGGATTACGTGCGTGATGAGCGTAGAACAGAGAAGAAAATACTCCTTGATGTTTTTTTATTTTTCACACTGTATCAGATTTTTGCATACGTAAAGACAGTACTATTTTTACTATTTACTATTTTTACCTCCTCCTAAGTGACCCATCAACACCAGCTGCCTATGATTCGCCGAGAATACGAGCTTTCCTTCCAACTGGTTTTCTCGGGAAATCAATGTGACCCAACGATCCCGCCTGTCAGACCTCCCACCTCGCAACTTTTGAACCTGGGAGACAATTTCAACCACATTTGAAATAACAGTAGAAATCTCTAAAGATAATTCAGTTCCTTTAGGGTTTCTTATAAGAAAGGATTTACTTAGGTAGGGAAGAAGCTGGTAGTCACATGAGAAAAAGGCTGAATGCAGCCTGTGGGGGAAGGGCTGGAGTGGCAGACAGCTGGAATTACAGCAATGGGTAGGAATTAGTAGGAATCCAGACTTCATTAGTCCCACTGCTCATGAAATGACTTGTTTACCTAGACATTACAAATGTTTTTTGAAAATATGTTTTTTCTGACATTCTTCTATTTATTACTTTTTTCTTGATTTATACCCCATCTATCTAAGCCATTTTCCATCACTTCAGGAACTGAATCTATCATCTGTTGCCAAAACAAGTAAATCAGAGCTGTTCTTCAGTGGACTGTGTTTTGCAAATACCTTCTTTTAATTGACTTGCAACTATCAAAGGCACAGAAATCATAGCGAGGATAAAAGCAACAATTTTCTAGTGCAGTCTAGATTTGTATGAGCATTTAGTTGTAATTTCCTTACATCTTTACTTCAAACCTGCTCCTACCATGAACTGCTTAATGATTTTGCTCTTTTCTTAAGAGCTCTGCATGAAAACATTTGAATACATTTTCTATGTTTCCCTTGAAGAGACAAGGACATTTCTTAGTGAATGGGGAAAAAAGTGCCCTGTGTAATTATGACATTGTGAAGGTGGGGGAGAGAAAGAGGGAGAGAAAGGAGAGGGAGAGAAAAGAGAGAAGGGACAGGGAGCGAAAAGAGAAGGGAGAGGGAAAGAAGGGAGAGGCAGGGAAAGAGGGAGGCGGAAAGAGTGTTGTTTCACAACAAAAGTTTTATCAGAAATAAATAATGAGATAAATATTACTTCCTGAAATGCAACTCTGCTTTAAGAGTTGAGGAAAACTATATAAGTGATTAGTTATTTGTGATGGAGGAATTCAAGATACCTATCTTAGAGAAAAAACTTTCCTGCCACAGCTTTTTCTGTTTAAAGCAAGGTTCCGATGTCTTACCTTCAGTATTACAAGTTCTTCTACAAGTAGAAGTGGATTAGCACACATGCTCATTGGTTTGTAAGCCTGTCCTCAGTGTTCCGGAGAGTTCTTTTGGTTTACAAACTAAAACTATAAACATCGTCAGAGTATGCAGGGATGCAAGGAGGAAGGCTAAGGCCCTCTTGGAATTAAACCTGGCAAGGGATGTCAAGGACGATAGAAGAGCTTCTTCAAGTACATCAGTAGTAAAAGGGAGACTATGGGGGAGACTAAAACGTGGGCCCACTGCTGAGTCAGGTGGGTGCCCTGGTGAGGGAGGATGCAGAGAAGGTGGAGTTATTGAATGCCGCCTTTGCTTCAGTCTTTACTGCTAAGGCCGGCCCTCAGGAACCCCAGACCCTGGAGATAACAGAGAGAGCCTGGAGAAAGGAAGATCCTCCCTCGATCGAGGAGGATAGGGTTAGGGATCATTCAGGCAAACCTGACACCCAGAAATCCATGGGCCCTGATGGGATGAACCCACGAGTGCTAAGGGAGCCGACAGATGTTATTGCGAAGCTGCTCTCCATCATCTTTGAAAGGTCGTGGAGAACAGGAGAGGTGCCTGAGGACTGGAAGAAAGCTAAGGTCATGCAGTCTTCAAAAAGGGCAAGAAGGAGGAGCTGGGAAACTACAGGCCAGTCAGCTTCAGCTCCATCCCTGGAAAGGTGATGGAACAGCTCATACTGGATGTCATCTCTAAGCATGCAGAGAAAGAGAAGGTTATCGGGAGTAGTCAACATGGATTCACCAAGGAGAAATCATGCTTGACCAATCTGACAGCCTTCTATAATGGCATGACTGGCTGGGTGGATGACAGGAGAGCAGTGGACATTGTCTACCTCGACTTCAGCAAGGCTTTTGACACAGTCACCCATAACGTCCTCACAGGTAAGCTTAGGAAGCGTGGGTTAGATGAGTGGACAGTGAGGCGGATGGAGAACTGGCTGAATGGCAGAGCTCAGAGCATTGTGATCGGTGGCGCAGGGTCTAGTTGGAGGCCTGTAGCTAGTGGTGTTCCCCAGGGGTCAGTACTGGGTCCAGTCTTGTAAAAATATTCATCAGTGACCTGGATGAGGGGACAAATTGTACCCTCAAGTTTGCTGGTAACACAAAACTGGGAGGAGTGGCTGACACACTGGAAGGCTGTGCTGCCAAACAGTGAGACCTGGACAGGTTGGACACTTGGGTGGAGAGGAACCTAATGAAGTCCAACAAGGGCAAGTGTAGGGTCCTGCACTTAGGGAGGAATAACCCCATGCACTGGTACAGGTTAGGGCTTGACCTGCTGGAAAGCAGCTCTGCAGAGAGGGACCTGGGAATCCTGGGGACAGCAAGTTGACCATCAGCCAGCAATGTGCCCTGGTGGCCAAGAACGCCAATGGTTTCCTGGGGTGCATTAAAAAAAGAGTGGCCAGCAGGTCGAGGGAGGTCATCCTCCCCCTCTACTCTGCCCTGGTGAGGCCACATCTGGGTTACTGTGTCCAGTTCTCTGCTCCCCAGTTCAAGAAAGAGAAGGAACTACTGGAGGGAGTCCAGTGGAGGGCTATGAAGATGATCTGGAGCATCTCTCTGATGAGGAAAGGCTGAGACCTGGGTCTGTTTAGCCTGGAGAAGACTGAGAGGGGATCTCATCAACGCTTATCAATATCTAAAGGGTGGGTGTCAAGAGGATGGGGCCAGACTCTGCTTAGTGGTGCCCAGTGACAGGATGAGGGACAACGGGCACAAACTGGAACACAGGAAATNTTACTGTGTCCAGTTCTCTGCTCCCCAGTTCAAGAAAGAGAAGGAACTACTGGAGGGAGTCCAGTGGAGGGCTATGAAGATGATCTGGAGCATCTCTCTGATGAGGAAAGGCTGAGACCTGGGTCTGTTTAGCCTGGAGAAGACTGAGAGGGGATCTCATCAACGCTTATCAATATCTAAAGGGTGGGTGTCAAGAGGATGGGGCCAGACTCTGCTTAGTGGTGCCCAGTGACAGGATGAGGGACAACGGGCACAAACTGGAACACAGGAAATTCCATCTCAACATGAGGAAAAAATTCTTTCCTGTGAGGGTGACAGCACTGGAAAAGGCTGTCCAGAGAGGTCGTAGCGTTCTCCTTCTCTGGAGATATTCAAAACCTGCCTGGACGCGTTCCTCTGGAACCTGCTGTAGGGTGAAGCTGCTCTGGCGGAAGGGTTGGACTAGACAATCTCCGAAGGTCCCTTCCAACCCCTATCATTCTGTGATTCTGTTGTAAAAATCTAAGTGTCATGCTATTCATTAGGACTAAACAGATAAATTGAACTGTATGGATCTTTCAGACGTAGTGGAAAAACACCTTTCATTTTCAGTTTCTGAGGTGCACTTCTCACAAGACGACAGTGAAAAAAAGTCAGATGTGCTATAGTGTGTCCATTTTGATGGGCCGGTGCCTGACTGCTGAAGACATTCTGTAAATTAAACGATGCAATCAAATATAAACCCAGACACTGGTGTACACCAACCTTTCTTACCTTTGTTTTTTTTTCAGATGAAAGTTTAAAAACCATCCCATAGAATAAATAAATTGTTCTGAAAATAATCACGTTGCATATTCTTACCACTTAGTCAGAATTATTTACGTTTCAACAGTAGTTTGTACTCTTTTCATTATGGTTGCTTAATACTAGCCTGTGATAAAATGCTACTTATTTGAAGCACACTTTACCTGTGTCTCTGGGATGATAGGACTATCTTCAGGAGAAATTCTAAAGAAGGTGGATAAAGGCGATGACACGATAACAGGGTTTGGCCTTACAAATCCACTCAGATCACAACTAGGAATGTCATTCTCTTCCTTCTTCATGACCAGGGTATCCATGACATAAAAGACATTCCAGGGAATCCATACTGTGTGATACTGTGTCAGGAACGGTGATCGCTCAAACACCAGTGTCAGAGAGGCACCACCATTCGCTACCAAGTCAAACCTAGGAAAAAAACCCAAGAGGCCCAGCTAGTCAGCAAATTCCCAAAGCCGTCCACAGCCTCCATTTTACAGATTGATTTTTCATTCCATTGTACTGCTCAGAAGGCAGAATGGCTCTACTGGGAACAATGGGGAAATCAATTAAATTATATTACATAATACTGCACTAAGAGAATAGAGTGTTTGGGATGCCGCGTTTAATTTAAGTAAGCCCTTCTACTTCTAAAGTATATAATCAGCATGTTTTACATTTGAGGAATGTACAAAGTACAGCTTGGGTCAATCGCTTTTTTCATGTCTTTTGTTTCCATTATTTTATTATTATCTCATTTTTGCAAGCTGCTCTTCAGTAATGCCTTTGGTGTCTTTATGACTTACAAGTGCTTCAAAGGGAACTTACATTCCGTCTTGGCGAGTGATTGTATATCCATAGTCTGCATAGTGTAGAAAGGAGACGTTGACTCCAATGAGTGGCGTTCCATCAGCAGTTAATACTTGGCCCCTTATGACGGATGCAAGACTGAAAAAGATGCAGGATCAAATTACAATTTTGCTTTCTTTGTTCCCTTTTGAATGAAGAAAAGCTAGTAGAGTGAACACACACACGCACATATCTCCACATGGTATCAACTACCATTAAAAAAACATTCCTGAGACTCTAACCCTTTTACAAGTTCACATGATTTACACTGTATAAACAAATTCCTCAAAATCTACAGATAATAATTTTGTTTCAATATAGTTGATTTTGCTTTGGTTCCATTTGTCTGTACTGAGTTACTGAGACCAGAAATTCACTGAAGAATTTTAAGAACTTATAAACCCTGGACGTTCCCACCGTAAGTCATACCTCTGGCAGACTCTTAAAGAACAACATAGTTTTCAATTAGTATCAGAGCAATCTGTAAAACTGCAGGGACTATGAAGTACAAAATTTAAAAGAGCAATAAGGAACATTTGTGCAACAACTTTTAATCAACTGCTGTGCCCAAACACATTAATGCGGTTAAATTACTGCAAACGCAGTAGTTCTAGTGTAAATCATCTTCCTTCACTCAGTGAGATCCCAGACACCTGCTTCCTGTTACTGGTTTATTTTCAGGTCATTACTGCTTTGTAGAGCACCAGTCAAATAGTTTATGCAATTATACTGTCGTGCACTTAACAGTTCTATTACATTAATTCATAATTTATATTATTTAGTGAGCTCAGTTTAAAAAGTGCAGCTTTGCTTTTCCTTCTGAAGTGTTTTCATAGCCTTGATGTATTTCCAACTGTGCTAGCCCAAATCAACTGGTTAAATAAAGATTTATTTAATCATTACTGAAGTGCCCCGTTAGAATACAGGTACTAAGCATGGCACGTACCTTCTGTAACCTACTGGAACTGGCAATTTGAATTTTACAGGAAATGAGACAAAATAAGCAATTTGATAAATCAAGAGAAGAGGTCTCTGCTGCAAGTCCACACCGTCAACTTTGCAGTCACAGAGGATCTTGTCCTAAACATGAATCTCAAGCATTCTTCAATTTCTCTCGTATTCAGGAGTTAACGATGACTTGTGCTCACCTCTTATTAAAAGGACTTTCCCCAGGTATGACATGAGTGCTGTCTGCTCCGATGAGAAAACTGATCCGGTCATAAAATGCTTTGGCAGCTTGCTGAGATGGCGACTGTTGGCTTTGGCTGATAATATCTTGGGGATCAGGTAGTCCACGACAATAAGGCTGGTTTTGGCAAGAACTCTGCAAACAGCAGTCAGGATCCATACAGTCAACTAGCCCATCTGTTGGCAGAAAGTCACACAAATGAACAAACTCTTCCTCCTGCCCCTCTGCATGTGAATGAGGCAGGCAGCAGAGAGATTATAGAAAATATGTAGTATGAAAGAATACTAATAATTAAGATTTTAATGAATTCACTTTCAATTAAGGAAAGAGTTTGTTTCCACTGAGTTCTTAAACTCCCATGGAAATCCATGCAAGCTGAATACACTCCGTATCATGTATAAATTAAACCTATTTATTCGATACTTCTCTAAAAACATGTTGAACAAACCAGAAAATGAAGGCATTCAGGCTCTGCATACGTTGTTAACTTATAAATATTAAAACATTTTAGGTGGGTCTAAGTAGCTTTTATCTGAGGTTATTTGGCTTCCTAGAGAAAAGAAACAAGTAACTCCCACTCTGCTGTTTTCCTGAAGTTTTTTAGCCTATCTATGCTGCAGGTAGCTTTAAATATTTCACAGCATTTATCAAGGTGGATTCCTTTATACCTCGGCAGAAAGATTTTGTTGCTAGTGGCAAAGGCACTACTATTTTGCATGAGAATGTAGGAGAGAACAAAATCTGTATCTAACATTTAGATTTTATTCTGAATAAACTGATGAGGAACGCTGGCCAGTATAAACAAGATTTAAACACATGGGTGCTTATGTGCTGAAATATTCACATATAACGAGCATTAGATCTGTCACATCACTGGAAATCTAATTTGGTGAAAGATTAAAATCAAGATCAAATTGATAACTACTAATTTGCTGTAAGTAAAGTCGTAAGGAAAATGAGCCTGGAAATGTCAGCTACAGAAAATTTCTAGATGAATGTAATATGGTATCACAGAGCTGATAATTGTTTCCCCAAAAGAACAGCAAGACTGAAATAGCTCAAACATTTTATTATTCCATTTAGATTAGAGTGGGAGCTTGCTTGCTGCACTGAACTGAAAAATATACCGATGCAGCACTTGGAGGAAGCCCACGACTGCTTCTCTCACAAAACAATCTAGCTTTAGAGTAAAACTTCTTTCTGAAGGGAAAAATATCATCCATTTTTGTTCAATCATACGTTGAAAGAGTGTAAGTAAACAGAGATCTTCTAAAGGTATTCCTCAAAGGATTGCTGTGTTACGTGGATCAGTTAGAGGACTGGCAAAATAGTAAAGGACTGGGATTTCTATTCTTTTGCACATCTAAAATTCTTATTTAACTTGGCTGACATTGAAGTCAGTTCAGGGAAAATGAAAGGGATGAAAAAGTCGTTGTTAAGTATATCAAAGTTTAAACTTTTTTAAGAGAAAAGAACATTGATTTTTCCTGGGATGAGGATACGCCAGAGGGCCGTGTTGCCATTCAGACAGACCTGGCCAGGCTGGAGAAACGGGCTGACAGGAACCTCACGCAGTTCAACAAAGAGAAGCGCGAAGTCCTACCCTTGGGGAGGAGCAAAGAAGGTGCCAATGACCTCCTGGACTGCATTAGGAGGAGCGTTGCCAGCAAGTCGGTGGAGGTGATCTGTCCCCTCTGCTCAGCACTGGTGAGGCCACACCAGGAGTGCTGGGCTTCCCAGTACAAGAGAGACCACGGACATACTAGAGAAAGCTCAGTGAAGGGCCATGAAGATGGTTAAGGCCTTGACACATCTCTCCTACGAGCAAAGAATGAGAGAGCTGAGACTGTTTAGCCTGGAGAAGAGAAGGCTCGGGGGGAATCTCATCAATGCGTAGAGATCCCTAACGGAAGGGTGTAAAAAAGACCACCTTTCAGCGGCACCCAGCGAAAGGACAAGAGACAACGGGCACAGATGAAACACAGGAAATTCTGTCTAAACATCAGAAAAACTTCTTTTACTGTGAAAGTAAACAGGTTGCCCAGGGAAGTTGTGGAGTCTCCATCCTTGGAGATAACTCAAAACCCAACTGGCCACGGCGCTGAGCACCTTGCTCTAGCTGACCCTGCTTTTAGCAGAGGGTGGCATGGGATGATTTCCAGAGGCCTTTCCAACCTCAAAGAGTCTGTGACTCTTGTGATTTTCTAATCTTATCCTTGTACTATAAAACCTTTTCCTAGCTGAAGTACTGACCCCCCTTGCTGGTTTTAGCTCTAGAAGCCCGTCTCAGTGTCAAAGCTGAGGGTACCGATGGTTAAAAGCACAGTTTTGGGTTTTTATATCTCGCAGGCATTATCTGGTGCAGTTGCCAAAGAAATGCTCAAATTTCGTCATTCATCTTTGTTAGTTTATAAAAAGCAAATGTACATCTGGAGTACAGTCTGCAGGTCATAAAACTGCATGAGATTGACACCTTCTGAACTAATCAGCTGGAAATGCATTTTTACAAGCCTCTCCGCTAACATCAATCAGAGAAAGAATCTCATTTTCACCAGCCAAGATACAGGGATACGCTGTTTGTTATTTTTCTGTGGAGTTTATCAGGAACTTGCCCAGGCGAGTGACGGATGGTTATGAATCTGGCTCCTTATAACTTGAGAAAACATTTTTCATTCTTTCTCTGTACTTATGTGGCTACAGGTATCTAGTACCACTAAGCTCAGTACTCTATTGCAGTGTGTGAAGCAGAGTAAAATTTCCTTTCTGAAATGGCTCTGCAAAATTATTGATGAATTTTCTTTAGCCTGAAAAACAAGAAACTTAGCTCAGCCCTGGCTTATCAGTTATATCACTCAAATATGACAGTGAAATTATAAAGAAAATAGATACTCCTATAGCCAGCTGGACAATCATTATCAGTCTCAGAAGGCTATTTGGTATTTTTTTTGTTCTAGATGTAAGTGGTTTTTCTATATACAGAGGATGTAATGACTACATTATTGTTTTCTTCCTCAAAAGCTAAGTCCAGCCGTAAAAATCTTGACTAACATTACTTTTCCCTTTGTTGCAAAATGCACAGAATTGCAATGGAGCATGGTCTGGTGATCAGCTTGCTTCTTTGGAGAGACTAACTAAACCCCCAAAACATTAGGTGTGAGGGGTCAAGACAGAGGACTGCCACACTTATGGATATCTAAAAACTAAGATGTATCCGTGGGCATGTTTGCTTTTGAATGGAATTTAGAGGGTATGTTTAAAACTGCTGGAGGGAAATAAAATAGGGGGACAAAATAAGCCCTGGGCACAAGTTTTGCCAGTGTCAAGGGGATATCGTGGCCAAGGACTATAAATCACATTCTTTGTAAATAAGTTGATTACATATTTAGGCAGCAAAAAATCTCTATGAAGTGAAATTCAGTGCCTACATGGGAAGAACACAACTTTGGAGCTGTGATGCTGGCTGTCCCACCAGGACTGTTTCAGTGACTGTGGCACACTAAGGCAAGATGCTGGAAAGGACAGAAAACTATTAACAAACCTCACTTATCCTCACATATCTCAATTTTACACCAGGCTGTAATGAATGGACTCAATTATAGACACCAAAAATGACTGCCTGTAGGAGCAGCTGGTGGGAAAAGCCACAAAAGCAGAAATAGCCCTTGATTTATTCCTAAGCAGTGCACAAGGACCTTGTTCAATGTTACTACTGCAGGACCTCTGTAAGCACACCTATACTGTACTCAAATGCAACCTTCCTGTTGGAGTGAAGAAGCCTAAAATATAAAGTGTTGGGCTCTAAATGAGCTGTCACTCCAGTAAGAAATCTTGGAGTTGCCGTGGATAAGTGCTATGAATATATCAACCCGGCACTCCCCAGCAACCACAGATGCTAAGAAAAAGCTGAATAACGGGAAGTGTTGGAGCACAAACCAGAGAACATGAGCATGCCACTGTATCACAGAATGATCAGGGTTGGAAGGGACCTCTGGAGATCATCCAGTCCCACCCCCCTGCCAGAGCAGGGTCACCTACAGCAGTTGCACAGGATGGCATCCACGTGGGTTTGGAACATCTCCAGAGTGGGAGACTCCCCCGCCTCTCTGGGCAGCCTGTGCCAGTGCTCTGCCACCCTCAAAGGAAAGAAGTTCCTCTTCACGCTAAGATGGAACTTCCTATGTTGAAGTTTGTGCCCGTTAGTCCTAATTCAAGTCCAAACTCCCTGAAATTTCCTGAGCTTGGGTTACCTTTGTCCTTAGTAACACTTCTGACATACAAAACATTCTGGGGCAGTAATTTCCTGCTTTAATTAGCAGCCTGCTAGTACACCAAAGAAAACAGAAGTTCACATCTGTCCTATTATATTCTTTTGCTAAGCATTTGGCATTAGCCACTATCAGAGAAAAGGCCCTGGTTCAGGTAATCTTTAGGTTGAACTTGTACTACCCTGTGACAATGCCCATCAGGAGCAGGCTACCCTAGCCTGTGCAAGTAATTACAAAAATATAGTAGCGCTAAGTACGCTTTGCTTTGTTACAGTATTTATTTTCAGTTCAGTAATAAAACAATATTAATAATCCCTTAAATCCTGCTGCTGCAAACCTGTAACTACTTTTAATAATTGGATAGGAGCTAATAAAAAGCAAACCTAACAAAAGAATCTGTTCAGTAAAGACCTACCTAAACTAAAGAGTAAACAGCTTATTCTTCCTACAGTGATGACAAAACATGTCCCACTTTGTTAAAGTATAATAGTGACACATTTTTTCCCAAGCAAAGAAGTTAGGCTTATTCTACCCACAGATGATTCTGACTTCCCCTCTCCCCACAAAGTCATCAGGAGTTTAATTCAGCCTAACAGCCTAAGGTCTGCTTGTTGGACACACTTTCCTTGTGGGTTGTTAAAAGGGGAAGAAAATTCTGGTTTTTATTATCCAAATCAAACACATGGAAAAATAAAGAGTGATCCTTAAAGAGAAAGGAAATGATCAGCAAGACTCTCCCAAATCTGCATTAAAAGGAAGATGAGTAATAATCATCTCATCATATGTCAATACTATCAAGAAGGGAAAAGTGATCAAGTATGCCTTGATGTCATTAGCATTTCCTATGGAGAATATTCCCATTGGGGTCCCAGGGATGCTCACGTTCACAGAATTTGAACAATCAGTCCCAGAAAGAGCTAAGAATCAAAGGAACAGCAGATGCTGTTATTAATGAATTATACTCATATTAATATACAAAATATATTTTACCCAGTGTAGGATGAGACATAAACATTAACCACAGTATATCAATTAGCTAACAACCAAGATAACTTTAATTATACAACCACTGAGCCTAGTGCGATGTAAATCACGCTACCTGCAGTCATCGGTATAAATTCAGCATAAGTGCTCAGATAACCTGATCTCCCACAACAAACAAATACAGCAGAGGCATCCTTGTGCCGTTCCCTGTAGCTGTCTGGAATCCGAACGGCTTGCTCGAGAGATTAGTGGGCTGACTGCATGTACTCTTGGAAAGGGAAGAAACACTGCTTCTCTTTCCAGGTGGGTTCCTGGCAAAGACAACTTTCTTTTCCCAGTTCTGTTTGGTATGCTTCCAGCTTTTAATTTAATTTAATTTAATTGTTATATTTTAACCCTTTTCTTCAGCCACTAGTCAAAGAGTGAAGTGAATATGCTCCATACTGAAACATATAAATTAAAGTAAGGTCCACCGAAAGAGAAAGGCCAGTGATAAATAGCATTATGTAGGTCAATCATGGCAAAACAACTGGCCAATATCTTCCTCATATATTGCTGCATAATATCTGTAAAGGAAATAATGAAAAAAAATGAGAAAAAAACACAACAAAATACTGGCATGAGACTTCTTTTTTTGTGTAATATTGTTCTTTCTTCTTAAACTTTAAGTCATCCTTTTAGATCCTTCTGCTCCAATTCCTCATTCCTTTTCCTCACAAACAGCTTTCAGTTTTCAGTCTGAAGGAGTATCTTCTTTTCCCTTGTTCTGTTTACGCGCATTCCTGTTCACCTTGCTCCTCTTCCGCTGCTCTGTTATCTGCTCTTGACTCTCCCTCTGATATGTCACGTACTTCTATTATCTTTAACGTTTACCGACTCTGCTTTAGTCTATCACTGGGCTTTCAACTTTTTTTCCCCTTTTTTTTTTTTCTCTACATGATCTAGTTTTTTCCTCCAAGCTGTTTATGCTCTAACCTAGTTTCTCCCCCTCCTTGCTTTGTCTCCTTTCACGCTTGCAGGTTTCTCTTTCTTCCTTATGTTCAGAATCCCCCCAGCCCACCTGAACTTAATTCCCCAAACAGCACTTCTCTGCATGGAAACACTATGGCTAATCGCTCCTCTTGCTCCCTTCCTACACGCAGAAATTCAGCTTCACGCCAGCTCAGATTGCGTATACCAGATTGTGTCAGATTCTTTTAGTGCAAAACTGACTCAAAATATACGATATGTAACGGAGAAGGATGACAAATCAAATGACGTGTAAAGCAATAAACAGCAGCACCGCTTTAACCGTGTTGGTTATTTTCCTCAGGAAGTAAATGGTGCTGTTATTTATAGTTTGTGATGTCTAAGATCCCAACTGCGGTTGCGATATGAGAGCAAACAGCCAATCAGCAACGGCAAAGGCGTACGCAGTCTACAGCTGAAAAACAAAGTCACAGATGACTTTATGGTCATCCAGAGGCCCTAATGGAGTTTCTTACCTCTGCTCTGAATCTGAAGGCGTTTAACAAGAAGACTTGATGAGAGAAGGAGAAGAAAGACAGACGACAAAAGCATTACGTTGACCTAATATTTGACTGCATTCACATTTAATCCTGGTTTTCTGTGTGATTCTGGAGTCATGCCAAAGTCACAGCCCCTCTACCTTCCCCACCCTACAACGATGATTGCAGATTGATTCCTTAAGTCAACAGTCCTGCCTGCATCTCGCTGCAGATTGTTACCTGTCACCTGAATGACAGACTGCAGAAAAGCAAGCAAAAAAAAAGACTTCTGGGAGCATCCTGTCAGTTACCTGAGCGTTCACAGGCTATGGAAGGCTAAGATCTCTGTAGACTGGGCAACTGATTTTTTCCAGCAACAGTATCATAGGTCACAGTGTAAACTCCCCATTCAGCCATTTCTCTTGGGATAATTTCCTTGGGAGGTTGCTGAAAATTTGAATTCCTTTCTTTTTCCCCCCTCCACTACAGTTCACTGAGTTGAGACTACATTTTATTCCAGTATAAAAGAACATTGCAGGGAAACTAAGGCGACACCCATCATTTGCTAAGTACGTATCTCAACGGTCCTAAGCATCTTGGAAGGCTTTGCTGATACGCCGTACAGAAGTAGTGAACACCGCAGTGTATTCTTACAGCCGTAAGAGCTAGTAAAATGCGTGCATGGCTCTCCTGGCAGTATTTCATCACCTGACCATAAAGTCTCCGTTGCCCAGTACGTTCTCCCCAGTGTTAAATATTCAGTTGCTACATCTTACCTCCTTCGTTGTCCTTACTGTCAGTGCAGAGAGTTTCCATGGCTACGTCACAGCCCGCTCCCCTCCATCCCGGCTGGCAGACGCAGTGCCAGCCGTTTTGGTCCAGCGTGCACCTCCCGTTGCTGTTGCACAAGCCAGGGCAGCCCTCTGTTGAAAGAGACAAAGAAGAAAAATCACAAGTGATTTCAATATTGCAATTATATAAAAAGAAAGAAAAAAATACAAACAAGGGACACTTACTGGGAACAGGCCTTAAGAACAGCACAAATACTGTAATTGCACATGGAGTGGAACAGCAACATTACCTGGGGAACGTAATTCTTAACAAAGTGGCATCTTTGATTGGCCTGACACTTGAGACACCACTTACCTGTACAGGCAGGAAATAAATGCACCAATCCTCTAAATACCTGCAGGCCAGACAAAATTAAGTTTGTTTTTCAATTTTTTTTTTTTTTCTTTTTTGGCAAAGTAGCAAGAGACGAGTGCACAGTGCAAACACAGCTGTGTAAAATGATACATTTTTTCTGTGCTCATAGAACGGATCATTATTTGCTCTATGCAGTAGTGGTTACTTACTGGCACAAACGTTTAAGCTCCCTGGTACTATGAACAAATCCCTTCAAATTCTTAAGTGGGAAAATGAGTATGATTTTAGGCACGTAATAAAAGAGAACGTTAACTTTATCTGGTCTCAGAGTTGCCGTATATTCATGTGAAATTACAGTGCGCTAAATAATTGCACAAAGTATAGGCCAGTTTTAATGACTATACTTTATGCCAAAAATACATTCCTTTTCACAGAATAAGCAAAGCCCAGGAAATAGTGAAGCAGCTTAGCATCTATTCTAACAAACATTAGGATTCAGGCTGCATACGGATGGGACAGGACCAACAGGATTTCCAACTAAATGTAATAGCTGTGCGTATTTGATTACTTAGGACGGACAAAATGAAATACCATAAGGACCACAATAAAACATTGATAGACTGAACAAAAACACGGTAGTGACGTGCTTCAAGACAGATAGCAGTGTGATTTTTTGTGACAATCTCCCTAAGGCTTTTGTGCTGTTACCTTTATATCCTATCTTGTCTGCTTTTATGGCCAAGGAGGGAAAATTTGGGAAACAATTAAAATAATTTAATATATCCAAAATCGATAATTGTTTTCAGTCTAACATTGCATTAAAAAACAGTATCTGTCACTTCCTAGTGATGAAATCTGGCATGCAGCCAACATGATCTGTATGAGGATGACAACACTATAAATATGTAGATTTTGGTGTTCCTGATCTATGACTATGATAAGACACTGACAGAAGCAAGTACAGATATGGTACTACGTATCTTATGAGAAGGTGGCTACGAATCAGATATTTTTGGACACAACAATTTTCTGTAAACTTTTATCCAAAAAACCTAAGTGACTGGCTCAACACTTCTTCACTTTGTAGAACTACCGCTTCGTGAACTAACCTACTGACCCATCTTGGTTAAGCTTAGTTGAGCTTAGAACAGTCTTTCAGAAGTAACAGGCTTTTTTTTCTTCTGAAGACTTTTGAATTTACTGACTCCTTTCAACCACACAGCTCCAAATTACAAACATTCCCAGAAAAAAGTTATAGAGGGTGCTTAACTCTCGTTAAATTACTCTTAGAAGGCAGAGAATCAGGAAAACCTCTTGAGAGGAAGTATGGTGATGCTACAGTTACAGATATTGTGCCATCATGCCAGGCTGAGATTAGTCTTGCTACTCTTATTCTTTCAGACTGTAGATGCTAATAGTATTTGTTGACGTACTGAGGGCTATTTTTTTCTTAATCTTTCTTCTGTTTAATTTATGGAAGACTTACATATTTAATTGCAATACTGACAAAGCGTTTTAGGAGTCAACTGGGTACACTCAAGACTTATTGTGTGAAAGCCTGGATATTGCCATGAATATTGCCATATTCTAATGAAAAAAACCACAAATAAGGAATAGAGAAAGATACTCAGGGAAAGAGGGGTAGGAATATTTTAAACATTTTTCTAAATCGATTTTTCACCATAACTGAAGATATAAGAATCTTTGCTGTTTCGTGTTAGGCTCTTGCATCCTTGAACCTTTCACTTGAAAATGTTGCATAGAGTGTACAAGCTTTTTCTGGCTTCATGCAAAGTACAAGTCATAACTTCCTATAGATTGTCTACATTCAGATAAACAAAAGCTTAAAAGCCTGGGGTATTCTATTGATCTGTCTGTATATAACCATACACATATCTATAATTAATCTGTTCTTTAGAACTAATGACACTTGTTCTGTGACAAGAGTGTGGCTTTGGTTTCCTAAATATTTACAGTTTTGTAGGTAGAGGTCCCATGACAAAACTTACAAAGAAAAAACACCAAACAGCAAATGAATACTATCTTCAGTTTTTGGTTCAAACAAAATCAAATACATGTATACAGTTTGTATATAAATGTATAATTACTAATAAAATGTTATTATATTACATAAACAAGATTTTATTTTTAATTCGAGATGAGTTGAAAGTCATATGAGTTAAATCTATAATCCATGGAATGTATGTAAGAGAAGATTCTTTTGCCCAGACTAATACGTTTGTATATATTCATATAAAAAAAGTACATGTAGGTATAGGCATGTCATCAAAGAGCAAATATACAGTACCTTTCACTATCTTATCCAAATAGTGAGCTTGAGAATTAAAAAGAAAAAAAAAAAACAGACAGACATTTCAGAAGTGTCACATAAAACAAGAATTGTTCAGAATTCACATGCAAATCAAGCAGGTGCACCTGACATGAGAGGTCTTACATTACAAAATGAAAATGTATTTCAAAGCTTTTAAAAATGCAAGAAATTCTCTTTTCAGCAAACATCGTCATGACTCAATGAAACTATTTCAGAAAGGACGCCTGCAGCAGAAAGAGATGCTATCTTTCTGAGACTACGTTTTTCTTCTGACTTCTCTTCACATGCTTTGATTTTTAAGTATAACAAAAATATAATCAAAGCTAGTTAAAAAATTCAATTTTCAACACAACGTAAGAGTAATTACTTAGCTTATGAGCTTTAAAACACTGACCACACTGGAAGATCTTAGATTTGCAGGTCACATATGACTCTGACAGCATAACCAGCACACTATCTTAATTCCAATTGGATTAACAGGATTTTTAGGAGGAATAGTTTTCTTCTGCTTCAGTTCAGCCACAGTTATTCTTCTGAGCACACACACCAATTACGTAAAATAAGTTAGATCGTATATATGGGGCGGAAGAGGGCACAGTGGGGTTAGTAGCGTGGTGATCCATTTCATTTGGAAAAACGGGTGAAAATTAAACTTAGGCTTTAGATGTATAAAAATAAATAACATGGTATATCCAAGAATAGCAAGACTTTAAGTTATGACACTCAAAATTTCACAAAAAATTTGAGGAGGCAGATGGATGAATGACAGACAGAGCACAAGATGGATTTAAATCAGCAGCCCCTACTTATAATACACGAAACACAGCAGAGATGGGTTATTTGTTCCCTCCTTACTTTCAGGAAACAGACATCAGCCACGGTTGTGTTACTGTCATATAGCACAACCAGGTGGCGCAGGTCCATCGCAGGCTACCAGACCCAGCCACCTGCACACCAGGTGACAGGTTATTACGGACTACCGCAGTGGGGACCTGCCAAGCGGAGTCAACAATGTTGGATTCGATCCTCTGCTTTTGCCGTGGACAAGGTCTCTCAAGAGAGCCCTCATGGGCTCTCTTACTTTCAAAATTTGACCTTTTCCAAATCCCTGCTGGATGACGGCCCCTGTCTGGCAAGTACTCTGTCACTTGCTCTTATCGCTCAACTTTGTGTTTCGGATGGTTAAAAAAGGCATTTCCAACCATGGCCTTTCCTGCAGTTTGGCTGAACAGGAAACAGCTCTTCCCGAGCCCAAGGAAGGAGGTGATGAGATAAGTAGTCTCACAGAAGCCACAGTCACTGCTACGACTAAGGGGTGGAAACTTTCTAGTCCCTCTCACTTGAAGAAAGTGTGTGAAGAAGGTGTCCACTGCACAGTTGGGTTTTTTTACTTTTTCTGTAATGGTAAGGTTAAAGGGAGACAAAGTAAGAAGATGAAAACATCAATTACAGAACATTTAGAACAGCAGCAACAAACTAAGTAGCTTTTCACATTAACCACAAACAAAAAGAGAAGTGATACGGCTGCATTTCAGGGTGGATCAAATTCTTCTCTGATCCAATAGAATTCCCCTTGCTCCTACTCAGCTGCTCTTAGAACATGGTGTAGTATGCGTGGAGGAAAAATCAAGCTTTACTCCATAAAATGGAAGCAATTCAGTCAGTCTGGGGAATGCATCTGTCCACCAGTGAAACAGTAAACGCCTCTACAAATGTAGGGACAGGTAACAACACAGAGCATAAAAAAAACTCCGAGACAATTGAAAATAGTCCCTGTGATCCCAGGCCCCTACATGCTATTCCCTTTCAGAAATCCAATCTGCATTAAAAAAAAAAAAAAGGGTGTTAAGAAAACGGTCTTTAAGATTTTTTTTGTAACCAGTAGTCTTGTAAGAAGTCAGTTCCAGACCATAAACCTATAATGCTCGGAAAACATGTTCCACCTTCCAGCATCCTTTTACTCATGGTCAGTTGACATCAAGGACAACATGAGAAACTATTTTGGTTAACATGCAGCATCCTAGAAGAATCAAAAAGCAGAAAATGAGTGACCAAATAGTGTAACACTGCAGTGCAGTTTAACTAGCCATGCTGTCTTCCTTATCGTCAATGTAATTGAAACGGGAACGAACCCAGCTCTGTGTGGCAGTACAAAATATGAGCCTTCTTCCCTCTGCGTAGAGAATTCCAGGTGGGATTTGGAGCATTTCAGTAGGATGGAGCATCTCAGCAGGTGCTCCTTGGCAAGATATTTACACATCTGGCACATGTGGGTTATGTTAAGTCCTTAAAAAGTCTAATTATGGACCAGACAATATACCTACAAGATACCATACCTTGCAGGGTCGAAGACTGTGAAATTTAAAACCTTGCTATTATTTCCAGGAGTACAGGGACTTCATATAGCTCCAAATGCAATGAAGAAAACAAAAATGAAGATGTAAAATGTTTACATTTTCTAGGATGGTCAAAATCCAAGAAGATCTAAGTGGCATTCAAAATTCATACGATGTAAAATATAAATGGTGTTATCAATGTGTGTGGATATTTATATAAATATGTGGCAGATAAATGTATTTTACAAAGAACTGATAACAGTCAGGCAAATTCACATTTAACACGGCATAATTCATAACCAGTCAGAACCCAGACTTTTTTTTTTAATTTAATGTCTCCCATTAGTCTCCTATCAGAAATGTAAGTCAGTGTCTTCCTCAGATTATTCATGTAGTACTTCCTCCAGGTATGACAGAATAGCCACAGAATAAATGGACATATTAAATCCATTTATCCCAATCAGCTCCTGTTTAAATCAGCATGAGTCACATACCCATTGATTTGATGTTCCTTAATTGGTACTTAAAACATTGCTTTACACTGATTATTCTGTCATAAAGGATTAGAACGATGACATGCTTCTAAATACTGTATAGCAAATTTATATTTCTATTAGTTTACATTATTATCCTCCACCAGACATCTTCACCCATCATAATCTTTGTAACCTGTACACAGGACTACAACTCGCCACATGTTTTTTTGTAGCGTAAATGTATTCCCATTGGAGTGTCAACTCAACAGCTCCACAAGAGTCATGAGTTACTTTGCCGTAAGAGCAGAATTTGACCTCATCGCACCACCAGAAGTGAAGCAAAAATACAAAGGAATGGGAGCAAAGCCATGTCGATCGACGTCTGCCTAAATTAAAAACTACTTTAAAGGTTTTTGCTTCCTACACCTTGAAAGTGTGAGCTGAACCCCTCCCTCCACTCCACTAATACTATCAGCTTTCTCCCTTCCTTACTGCATTACAGCCTCTCCCTCTACAAGAAAAGAGAAAGGAGAAATTAGAGAGAAGAGAGCCAAAGGGAAATAAAAAAGAAAATTAAAAAAAAAAAAAAGACGATGAAGACATAACTTCAGTATGCAGCAACGATGAAGAATGCTGTACTGCTGCTCTCCCAGCCAGCTCAGCTTTGCTTACTTTCGCCTCCCCCAGCTGGGCACAGCAATCCCCGTTCACCGGGGGGGCCAGTGCACACATATCTCTGCTCCGACACTGACCTCACGCCCCCAGACACAGACCTTCTACAGGAAGACGTGAACAACATATCTTGCATCAGTCATGTTCAGACTTCTGCATTAACCTGGTATTAAGTGTCATATAAGGAAATAACAGCTCAAAATGCCATCTTCATTTCTTCGTAGAAAAACTGACTGCAAGGAAACTATGCTATGTTGATAGTATATGGCTTCCCTTATGTTTTCTATACGTTTGTTTGTTTGTTCATAGTTCGAAAGTCTTAGTATCTTCACTTAATGTTTTCATTAATTTTTAATGCTTGTGTAAAACTTTGTTTACAATCCATATGGCAAACAACCCTCCCCCCATTACAAGAGTACCGCGAGTGGCAAATTCAAACACCCCAAATTCAGGCAATGCCAAATTTACGCCTATCTGTGCAAGTTTTATAGCCTTCTTCCTTCACCGATGTACAGAACCGACAGTTCTCATTCAGTGCTCATTCTCTCATGAACAACAAATGGCTGGTGCCTTAGTAACAGGCACACCACGCTAACCTAAAACAAAGAATTAACCATTTTTCTTATAGAGTTTTCTATCATCTTCCTCCCCAAATCAAAATTATTTAGTATAGTACCTTCACGCTACTGGTGCGAGCACAGAACGTAATCTCATCTCATTTTACCAGTGGGTAACTAAAGCATAGAAAGATTAAAGTGAAAAGTACCCACCCATTTGGCTGCAAACACCTATGACGTGATTTTTCAAAATACTTAGAATTATATAGGATTTCATACACAAATCAGCAATTCACACACACGCAAGTCAAGTCCCCAGAAAATAAGGAACGGTCAGAGGACGCTCTTTTAAAGTTTGTCTTTGTGAATGACTAACAGAAAATACGCGGTAGAAGGAAGGGTAGAATTCAGTTCTTCAAAACCATTCTTAACCCGATCACTCCGTGCACCAGTCTCTGGCACGAATGAAGTGGAGTTTCTGCATGTGACAGCCCTTCACAGCCTTGCAACGTTCTTAAATCAGGTCCTTCAGGCGCAGAGGGAAAAGTAGTTATCTGAGTAGTATCATTATGTCTTTTTTATTACAATACTATGTATCTGCTATAATTAATATACATTCTATCGTTTGTTATATGATATAATGATAATGACACACAAAAGTGTTCTCTTGTGGCTTCCCAACTTTCTGTTCCTGATTTTGCAACTTTACTAATGTTCTTTTAACATGGTTTTTGTGCATCTGAAAGTTCTCAGGTCCTACACACATAAAGTAAACTGAAAAAAAGGGGTGAAAAAAAGAAGAGATTCCATTCTGTGACATTTTTTTCATGGTGAGCAACAATGAAGCTTAGATGAACCACCTACGCTTCTGCCATTTGTGCTAACGAAGTGTTACCAACATTATTTTCTACTCCCTGTGCAGCCAAGCAGTAGCAGAGGATGAGGCACACACTTTATCAGTGGTTTCCCAGACACTTGCCAACAGAAGAGAAACTCCAAGAGTTTCGTTGCAACTTTTAGGGAGAACGCAGTTTGTGTAAACAGGTTTTTGTGCTTGTTTGGGGGGAACTGGCACAAATCAGAGTCGACGGCTCTGGCCTGACCCCTCTAACCTATTCAAGACTCCGTCTGTGGTGGTTTACTTCTCCTGACCTGACTACCAGATCAGCCTTAAGTTCCTCTCATTTCCACCCAGCCAAAGTTTACCTATCCTGACAATTAAAACATCTCCTGAATGTAAAAAACCTAAATAACTCTCGTGATATTTCAACCCAGTATTTCTTATCCTACCCACAGCAGACTTAGGGAGTACCATATTGATTCCTTTAAGCAACTGCTTTTACTCTCAAAGAGTGACTAAAAAAAGCTGTGCATCTATATGCAATTTCTGAGGAGCTCCATGCCTATACCAGAAAACTTACAGGAGTCCAGAATTCATAAAATTTTAAAGCCACTGTTCTAGCCTGGCTTCGGAGCGGTTCGCTCATGTCAAATTCATCATCCACTACAGCCTTTTCTGACGCTCTTCTGCCTGCTGAGCTGCTTCCTAACTTGAATTTGTGCAGTTGATTATTCTTACTTAAGCACAGAACCCAGCATTTGTTGAATTGCACCTTATTTTTTCTGCATAGCCTGTGCTATTTGTTAAAGTCATTTCAAATTCTTGTCCTGTCTTCCAAAGTGCTTGGAGGCAGCGGGCTTTGGTATCATTTGCAAATGTAATTCTCTATTCATCACCGAACAGTACTGAAAGCACATGTTCTTCCACTGTAAGCAGCTCATGGTTGTCATCCTTTCCCTGAGTTTATAAGAACTTTGTCTTAGACATACCATATGTTCAGAGCATTGCTGCCAATAGAGGAGGATTACAAACACTCTTCCCTTTTTGATACTTCTTTACTCCTAAATTCCCATCTTGCCCTTCTTGTAAAGGAGAACACATGGATGGAATAATAGTTTCAGGCAATTTTCTTTGTTTTTCTCCCTACATAGGCCAAACCGTAATCCTCATCCTGAAATCATACCTTCTCCATAATTTCTGCACGCTTCTTCAGTGTCTGTGCAGACCTGCAGCAGAGATATCTGCTGCATACATTTCTGCAGAGAGACCTGAATTGACCTCAATTTATCCCTTGCCATAACCGCAACTGTTCTTTGCAGCAACCATTTACGTTTTTTTACGTACAAGGGCACATAAGCCCACTGCCCTTCAGATTTTTTGTTCTGTAGTCCATCTCCATTTTACTATAAACTAAGATTTCTCATCATTATTATTATTACCTTCAAATAAAAGGTTCAGCTGCTTTGAAGGATGTAATAGACATAGGAAGTTTAGGAGTGCTGTTAAGTTCATAAGCAGCGTTGTTTCCTATTTAACATCTATTTAGCTGGAAAAGGATTTAGAAGAAAGGGTATGTGCCATTAAGGATTTAAAACCATATCACATATATAGGCTGAAAAAGCTCAAATACCTGTTTGACACCTCTGACAAACTTGCAAAGACCTGCCTCAGACAGATGCAGATAAAACCTGACACATTAAGAACTGCATGAAAGAGAAATTTGGCTTGAAAACACATTAAGGGATAAAACGGGATGGGAAGCATTATTGTTCCCATCTTGCTGGCTGGAAGCGCTTTCAGAATGCGTCTGACCAGCGTGCAACTATGCCACGTACAAAAGCACTTCCTTTCTGGCCACTTCAGCTCCAGTAAGCTTTGCAACATGCTTTAAAATTCTGCACATCTCAGAGGAGTCTGCTGTTTTCTGAAAATGTGCCTAACTTGAACTTCACATGTGGTCCTCATTTAAATGCAAATCAGCAATTAGCAATTTAAAGTATGCTAACAGATCATTTGTACTTCAGATACTTGGTCTTGAAATGTGTTAAGGCCTGACCAATAATTCACTTTTTTTCACAGCTTCAGATATGCATGCACTATCTAAAATTTACCTGGTAATTGAATATTTTTATAGTTACCAAACGTTCAAATATTTTGCATATTCGAGGCTTGGCCTGGCAAATTAATAATATGCCCTTCAGGCACGGGAAAGATCAAAAAAAATATTTGCTCTAGATTTCACGACATCTTGTAAAACTGTGGCTATCAGTCCTCTGGGGGCCAAGAAAGTCATCGTCTCTTTTTCATGGAGTTTTTGCATTGAGGGTACAGGTATAAATATTGTGGTGAAATCCTCACTCCAATGTAGTCAAGTCAGCTGTTTTGAAAGTAGGATTTCACTCACGATGTTGTGGTGAACCAATCGCTATTTGATATAATTAGTCATAACTGTTTGAATGTCAAAGGTCATACCTTCATTCAGATACCATCTTACTTCTGAGATGAAATTTGAACTGAGGTATAATTCCATGAACTCAAAACTAAGGAAAAACATAATTTTAGGTATTTTGATAATGACAGAATATATTCACACTTCAGTAATTATTCTAATTTGAAGGACAAAAATTTCCTTCAGATCAAAATTCTAAAATCTCAAAAGAATCTTAAAATTTAAGAGGAATTCTTGTCATGAATGCATTAAGGTACATTAAATACCTGACACTTTGACATGTGAATATTCTCGGTAATTTAAACTTTGGAGAAAAGTAAACCACACTTGGCAACAACATCAGTACTAAAATGACAGTGGCCATCATAATACCAGTTATCCATCCTGTTCTCCCTCTAACCTGCAAATGTGGAGAAGATCAATCAAGCCCTCAAATCGGTCCATCACTTAATTTGGCAAGCCCATACTTCAAAAATATATAGTGTAATGACATATAGCCATATCGAGTTTTCTATAAGCACTTCCTTTAATTAAAAGGAGGAACACATTTGTCTTGACTTGCTCTCTGATCTTATAACGAGATAAAGTGTCATTTCCCTGTAGTCATATTTGAAAGCTGTAATATAAGGAGCCCTAAGCTAAACACGTGTTGAAGAGAGCAGGTGCAGACGATGTAACTTAGTGAAGGAGATTACTCCTTAGCATTCCTCAACACCAGCAGCACTTCTGAGCTTACACTGCTCGTGCTCACGTAGAAAACCAGCACGCAAACGCCTTCATGTTTGTCCCTAGTCAGAAAACCGTTTTAATCAGTCACCAGGACAGAGGCTCTACTCACAGAAACTTACGGGAGTGTGTTCTAGATGTTATTTATTTATTTTTCTCGTTAATTCTGAATTTCTAAACCAGATGACTTCCCTGTTTTTCTAGCTAAAACAGCTGAAACTAGAAATTTCTTCTTGAAGAAAATTTATTTTGGGTTTGGTTTGAAAGTTGTGTTAGTGTCTTCTCATTCACACAAACAGGTTAAAATAAATACTTCACTGTCCCTTGTCATATTTTTCTCAAGTAAACTTTAGGGGAAATCCTTAGAAGATAAACCAATTAGAACCCAGTTCTCACTGGAATATAAACATATCACAAGCTGTACACTTTGACAGTGGGCCACCACTAAATCTGAATTTCAGTTCTGTGGACCAGGTGGAGCCTCACGCAGCACTCAAAAGTAGCATGAAAGTACCACGATGCTAACTTCAGCAGGTTAATATGAATGCTTAATGACATTAATCCACATTTAGATCACTTCTGTTTAACGACATGCTTTCCATGCATACATATATAAATATTAATTTTGGACTGAAAGATAATCGTTCAACACGATAACAATTAAACAGCTGTAACCTGTCTCATGTGTTAAGTAATGGAGCCGCAGGCAAGCTCCATAAACAGATGGTCTTACCCACCCATGCTTAATGTTAAAGACTTTTTAAAAAAGAGGTGTTGACAAATCTGAACAAGAAGGCATAGTTTTCATGCAAATTGGCCAATTTGCAATTTAGATTACTCTAAAACTAATTTGGTCTATAGAAAAAATTAAGCTGCATTGTAAAACTGAGATGTTACACAGCACATGGATATAACAGATTCCCCACCAACGTAATTATTTACTAATTCCATTCAGCTAACAGAGTTTAATGGAAAAGCAGCTGGAAAAGTATTCATATTTATGGGCTTCCTATGACAGTTACTTCATTTACTCATGGTACGTGCCAGTTATATCACAAAAAGTAATAGACTTTCTGAAATAATATCTGTTCCAATCTCACAGAACAACTACGCAGACAGGAGAGGGTCACTGAACTCATTGCAAGCCAGGACAGAAAGGAAACAAAACCACATTTTAGCACAACTGTGTTATGAAAACTTAATTACAGAGCAAAATTTCATCCAGGCTATCACCTGGGCACCAGCTGTCCATGTGTGGTCTTGCATCACATTGAGATGCAGGTTGAGCTTCACAAAATACTATATGGACGTTCACCTCAGACACGTGAATGTCACAGAATCACGGAATGGTCAGGGTTGGAAGGGACCTCTGGAGCTCACCCAGTCCCACCCCCCTGCCAGAGCAGGGTCACCTACAGCAGGTTGCACAGGACAGCGTCCAGGCGGGTTTGGAATGTCTCCAGAGTGGGAGACTCCCCCGCCTCTCTGGGCAGCCTGTTCCAGTGCTCCACCACCCTCAAAGTAAAGAAGTTCCTCCTCATGTTAAGATGGAACTTCCTATGTTCAAGTTTGTGCCCATTACCTCTTGTCCCATCACTGGGTACCACTGAAAAAAGACTGTTCCCATCCACCTGGTACTTTCCCTTTAAGTATTTATAAGTATTGATAAGATCCCCCCTCAGTCTTGTTTTCTCTCGACTAAAAAGACCCAAATGTCACTCACTCCCAGACCAAATAAGCAACTGAATGGTGATTTTCCGTAGCTTTGCAGTAAATGGTTGATTTAACCTGTTCTCACGTGGATACAGGAAATGGTAAAACATTACAATTCCCAGGAGGCAAAAGACAGTAAGCAATTTAGATGCCTTAAATTGTTTAGTATTTGAAACATACATTGCCAGTGTTTAATTCAAACCTGTAAGATGCTAAACAATAGCAATAAATCTTGAGTTTTGTTAATTCTTATTAGATTCATTTCACCACAACACTGCACGTGTAGTTATCTGCTGAACATCTTTGATATAAATCTTTGCAAGTGCGTGTTCAGAGCAAAGGCAATGACTCACAAGCGTGGCCCACGTCGGGTGTGGTACTGAAGCTGGAGCTACCCTGTGCCAGAGACGCACAATGAACAGTGGGTACCAGCTGCACACAGCAGCTTTACCCTGTCAGTCAAAAGAATCTTGCCCACCTTACTACACACACTACTTCAAAAACAAAAAAAACCAACCCAACTGCTTTACTTAGCGTATTCTGTTCTCTCTCACAATTCAAAAGTATATTGAAAAAAAATCTCTATTATTTCTGAGTTCCAGTCTTGCGATCTTCAGCCTTAGGGAAATGGCTCAACCCAGGTAAGCAGATGTCTACATTTCTTCTGAACAAAAAACAAAACAAACCTTGCAATCACCTGTGATTTTGCTTCCTAATGTCCTGAAGTTTTGAAATAAAACCAAAGAAATGGTCTGTGGAAGTTCAGAGTAATTAGAATTTCCTTTGGCCAAATTCCCTTTTGAATATCTCGAAGTATACGTAAAAATCAGCGTAACTCAAGAAGCAATCTAGGGTTTAAAAGATATTAGCGAGGAATAAAACTAAGGATTATTTTGTTTCAATTAATCTCCTTCTACCTACCTTTTAACCCATGTCAACTAACGATACAAACAGTGGGCTAACTGAAAATGAGACTGAACAGATAGTCAGCATTTAGAAATATGTAAAAATCGTTAGTCGAGGTGCAAAACCATTTTAAATGGCATTCACGCTTCACAAGAATACCATAATCTCTTTGATCAGTAAGTTATGGATTCAGATGATTCAGTACGCATTCCAGTTAGCGCCTCTGTGGTTAACACACACGTATCATCTACCCCATTTTGTGCATCCAGCCAGAGATGTGGTGGGCCACTCCTTTCCCAAAAGGTGAATAAAGTGCATTGCCCATAAAATTTACAACTTCTTTGGAATATTCCTTTCCCAAAGAAGTTGTAAATTTAGGCCACTGCTCTTCATGTGACTTCCAGCTAATAGCTGCAAACAAATATATCTGCATTTCTAAAATTCTTCACACTACTGCAGCTAAATGGTTAATGACTTTTAGAAATCAGAAGATGCAATTGTTTATTTTTAGACATATAAAGGGAGAGTGGGAGTCTTTCATACGCACAACACAAATTACATAAATATTCTGCTACCAAGCTGAGAGTCGTAAGTAGCATAAAAATGCCTGGGTTACAAATGGAGGGTAACAATAAAAAGATGGTTTGCATGGAGAAACGTTCTGCTGTCCCTTGCGTTTTGAAATTTATTGCTCAGAAAGAGTTACTGCCTACACTCTAGGGCAGGTGAGAGAAAGGCAATTTGACTCTTCATTTGCCAAGCTGAGGAGGCAGCACTTGTTACTCCAAGTGGAAATCCTCTTGGAAATGAGCAATAAAATGACCCGGTTTCTCCAAAACACTGGGCTCCTGAAGAAAACAGCTCTAAGAAAAATAAATATAACAGCAGGCTACAGCATGTACCTCATTACTTGTCTTGGAGGCTGTAAGGGCAATATAAACAAATCAAACTATCTTTACAGCAGCAGCCGCAAAGTAAACACCCATTTAAAGAATAAACAGGTGGGAAGACAGACCTGCTCGCCCAGTGCTGAGGAAAAACTTGTTTGTGCTTAATATGTTGGAAAAATTGTTCAAGAGCAGTTCATCCGTGTATAACTACAACCCTTGAAATGCTGCCAAGGTCAGTGAGACCAACAGCAGAGCGATCTGCTGAGTAATTGCTCGTTGGCAAGTTAAAGCGGTCAAGGGAAAGGCTTTATCCTACTTCTAAAGATTTACTTTATTTTATTGTTCAGAAAGCAGTTCTCTGCCCACCCCTCTACTCTCTTTGTCAGCATGTCTTCTGGAAGCTCCTCAAAAATGTTAACCCTACTGATTCTCCCTGGGATTCTGCAGATGCCCCTTGGTTCGCCCTCTCTCATATTTCTGAGCGATCTCATTAGTAAAAAACAACAAAAACGGATTGTGATTTCTGTAAAAAATCATTCACAAATCAATCTTAATACTTCACACCTGACTCCCTTCTACAAAATAAAATCTTGCCTGGTCCTCCTGCTGCCATGATGTGGGTATCAGTTAAGACAGCTGAAACAGGCCCTCATTTTCCCTGCCCTCACACCGCTGTTTTGCACGACTGCCAAGCTCAGCACCCCCCCCACCCCCCCGCCTGGCAGTCAGGGCTGTAAGCTACCTGGGAACCCGGCTTGGGCCATCACTCCTTTCTAGATACTCATGCCTTGGTGATGGCTTAGCCGTGCTAATGCATTTGGAGTTAAAGAACATCCACAAAAGGTAAAATTCTCCAGCCTTTTTAGCTTATGGCAAAAGCAAATCACGCTATATTCACATCCATCAGCTCTACCACTTACTCTAGGTAAGGACTTACTGTCCTATCCTGTTGCTTTGGCTACATCACCTCTTTTAATTGACTCTCCTGACTACGTTTATTCCTTAGTGGAAATTTTTCGGACTGTTCAGATTATCTACAATTTCTCCATCACTCAGTGTTAAGTCTTGCCTTTGTCTGACCTGCAGTTACCTCTTTCATTGTCTATTTGATCCACCTCAGCCATGATGCTTCTCACACTTGGGAGATGTGCTCCATAAATACTTGCAGAGCCACTCCGTGACTCCTGCGACAGCCTTTGCTGAGCTCTGTGCAATGCTCACCACACATTCAAGTACAAGCTAGTCGTCTCTCACAATCACACCACTGCCAGTTCCTCTGTCTGTGCTTCCTACCTGTTGTCACGCAATAGTTTCTCTATGTGGTTATGCCAAGACAAAAATTGTTTGGACGGGCCCCTCCTCCTCTGTTACAGACCTGCAGTGTCTTGCACAAAGAGGGAGTTCTCAGCACTGCAGCTACACAAAATCAATATTAAAATGATAAACTCTTGGGCAACTCTTCCTCCACTTTTTCTTAGTCCCCTTATTTACATGCGTAATTTCCCATCTAGCTCACCGTCAAGCCCTGTGCGGGGGAGAGGGACGTCCTGCTGTACATGGGACATAAGGACTGTAAATAACTGAGTAAGAAAGGCACAGTAATTTCCAAAGGCTTCCAGGCACTACAGAACTAACTTGATTACAGAAACACAGAAGCTGTAATAAGGATGGCTTCTTCTCAATCAGCTGTGTTAAACTGCTGTTACGTTATTTACATATAAGAAATGTGATGTAGTGTTAAAATAGAACGTTATGTTGACAAGAACATAATTTTGGGCAGCTAGATCACATTTATTACAAGCTGGAAGTGACATTTTTGTGTAGGCAAGTCACCTTTTAGAGCTTCTTCTCCACAAAAGAAAAAAAAAACAACAACCAAAACCAATAGGAAGCTTCATTTCCGAAAGACATAAAGCTATCACATAAAAATAGAAAAGCACAAATCAAATAATATATTTACAGTTTAAAATAAAAGTAACCTCCCCTTCAGCAAAAGGCAGTTAAAGGGAAAAGATTGAAAAGGAAACTCTTCCACCTGCTTTTGATGGCAAACTAGGTATGAAGAACTGATGGGCCATTGTATAACCCTTTCCTTTCTTAAAATACCAACTCCTTTACACGCGCGTTCTGTTTGCAGAAACAAGCTTCAAAGTAATACGCTTCTTATTCAGATGCGGCCAACAGCGCCGACTGTTTGAATTTTGCAGCGGAGACAGGATAAAGCATAGCCAGCCTACCAATGGTACAGTGCTCTCCGTTCCATCCCTGGCTACATTCACACTTCCCGTCTTTACAGGTGCCATGCTCCGCGCAGCGGGGATGGCAGGCTCTCTGGTTGCAGGCTGCGCCCGTCCAGCCTTCCTCGCAGCGACACGTGCCACCCATGCACACGCCGTGCGTGCCGCAGTCCACCGAACAGATTTCTGCATTTGAGAAGGGGGAGAGAAGGAGGAAGAGATGGCACACAGGAGAGAGAGGGTACACATTAATTAGCAGCACTACATTTTAATTCCACATGTGAAGAATAAGAAAGGCAAAATCTTTGAAAATTAAATCAAAGGAATTTACTGTGACGGGCATTTTCAGGTAAGACCCAAGAGAATACGGAGTACTGAGTTTTATGTCTGTGCTAACGCTCACTTAGTTATCCAGCAGACTTAGCGGTGCTGAAGTGTCCACAGCTCTTCTGTTAGTGCTGAGTCCTTTTCAGTCATGTTTTTTATGACCACGTATGTCTTAAGAGTAAGCTTTTGTAACTTAGATTATATGGCACTTAAACCTACTAGAACTTGCAGTGTAGTCCTAGCGACTCAACGTACCGCATACCTAGGTCATTGTACATTGTAAGTGAAAATCTAGTATTAATGAAAGTTCATTTTAACAGGGTTTCCCCTCCCTACCCTGCTCCCTGTTTTCTCTCAAAGTAAAAATGTGCCATTTCTGACACATTTTTTCATTGTAAAGAATCAGCCTTAGTGAGACAAATTAGTACTATGCTGACATACTGACACATCTGTTAAATATAAAAGATGATTCTCTTTTACTTTCAGTAAATTTGTATCTGTGACAGCTATGAACAGTCTGGTTTAAATAATAGATTGTTAAAAAAATAAATCAACATACAGCAATTTAGCTTGTCATTTACATATAGTAACAGGAACTTGCAACTGATAGAATAATTGAAAAATATGTTAACAGCCAAAGGTAGTCAGAGGCCAAACAACGCATGTTAAGTCTCAGCTAATACAAGATGATAATTTAGCCTGCCAGATTTTGCATTTACAGTTTTGATACATTTAGCCAGACTCCAGCAAACTTTGCTTCTGCTAAGCAGACAACAGAAAAACAAGAGGAGATACAATACAGCCTGAGGGACTTTTTTAGCTCCTTGGCACACAGCTGGCTGTAACCACGTACTGGTTCACACAAGTAATGTATTTGGGTTTTGTTTTCTTGTAAAAGACAACAAACAGTTTAGCAATAAAAGACTGAAATTATTTTCAACAGCAAAAGAAAGCAGCATTCAGTGCAAGAAAGGTTTCCAGTTTCCCACTCCACAGTGTTTTTCTTCACCCATAGAGTATAACCCTCTGTCTCAATGTGCTGGGGAACATTAAACAGGGTATCAAGGAGCTGTGACATTTCCCATAAGGATCAGCCCAAAACCTTTATGGAGAAAGACAGCTGTAATTTACCCCCTCCTTTTTTTTTTTGCCTATACAACATTTTATCCCTACTTTGAATTAAATTTTTGATTAAGAGATGCAAGATGGTTTGATTAACTTTAGAGTCACAAAACATCAACGCAGCTCCAAGAAAGAAAGGTTTATTTCTCTTCAATCTAATCAATTTTTCATTAGGGTGAAGGTGTTTATCAGCTTTTAGCACACTAGCTTTGAGCAAGGTGCGTCAATCTTTGTAATGAACTTATTAATTAGAGCTAATTTAATTGAAGTGGAATTGAAGGGCTAATTAACGGACAAACTGCTGATGAAGATAGAGGAAAGCTCTGCTGATTTCAAACCTATAAACCCCTCTGATGGAAATAACTCATTCTTTTTTTCTTCTAGCAGCTTAACAAAATGTTTATGGGTAAGATTTACTTTTTTAGCCTACCAGTCTGAAGGTCGTTTTGCATGGCCTCAGCAAATAATCTGTGCGTATTTTTACAAAGCTCTTTTGTGAGTTTGACACTTTTGAAATATTTGAGAAGATCAGAAATATTTTGTTATTTTAATTACCAGTCATTCCTTGAAACAAAAGTAAAAGATGGAGCATAACAGAATCGTCGAAAACAGCCTAGAGGACACTGCATCAAGAAATAGAGGATCCCTGTTTTGCCTAAGAACTAGAAAGGGTCTGTCACAAATAGCCATTTTTAGCGCTAGAAATGTTGAGAGGAGGATTTTTTATTCTAAACAAATTTAACAGAAGACAACATTTTCTTCTCTCTGTCACGTTTTCTTGAATGTTTGGAACTCTGTCCTATCACTCTCGTATGCAGAAGCCATTATGGTGTATCACAGATCCTGGTCAGGAAGTACATTTGTTTTAAAAAGATGGTTCCTCATGAAAAAGTTATATTTATTCATAAGCTGGCATAAACCCAGCTAGCCCATGTGTTCAGTTTTCATTAACAAAATCATCTGAGTCGTTAGATGAACTGTTTTAGACAAATATATGTCTCACAGTTAGACATGGTTTCTCTTTTGATATGTGGCTACCAAACAATATTCTAAAAACTCATATTTGTCAAAAGGCTGCTGTCATACTTTATAAATATTTAGATTCTGCTCTCTGTGTCAGTACCTCCAGTCATTTTCTCCTGTTGTTTCTAAGCTCAGACTATAGCTTTAATAAGATCAGTTTCAGACTTCAAGAAATCCCTCTGCTTCTTCACTCCTACCAACTCCTGCCACCCTGGCAGCCTGTGCCCTTCCTCGAAAGCTGTTCAGGATTCATGCTTGCATTCCCTTTGCCTTCAAACTGGAACGCTGTCTGTTTTTCAAGAAAAATATCTCCAATTAGCTGGAGAGATTTTCAAATTGGGACTGTCTCTAGTTTCACTAGACTAGTTTTAAGTTTCTAAATAGAAGTATTAGGTATGATGATAACTAGATCCATACATCGTATATGGAACATTCTGTACTTGCACGTGAAGTACCTGAAGTTCCCAGGTGAAGGCAGCTAAAAGATACCAACAAACAAATACATTGATTTTCAAATACTTCAAATTCATCAATTATTTTGAATCTTTGAATCAATTCACAGTTCATGTCAAAGGCAACTCAAAGAATTCCATCACCTCAGCAGGTCAAGTCCTAACAGAATAACTTGACTAAAATGCTGCTATTCAAAAGGTCATCATTTTACAAAATGCGAGTGGTTTTAATAACCCTTACCATTGGAGCAATCTGGACCTGTCCAGTTGGGGTCGCAGGTGCAGGTACCGCTCTCTTGAAGGTAGGTGCCGTGGCCAGAGCACTGGTCAGGGCACATCGTCTTCAGGATTTCACAGTTGTTGCCCCCCCAGCCCGGGTTGCAGTGGCACTCGCCGTGGATGCACACGCCGTGGCTGGAGCAGGCTGGGTCCAAGCAATCCGCTGCGGGGAGATAGGAAAGGTCAGCTTAAACTTGTTGCCATTCCTAACAACAGTAATCAACCCCTAGACGTAATTTTCTTTGTAAAAACACCTCGCTTCCACACCGCTTTCCGATATTGTGAAATTTGCGTGCGAACATAACTAACATCAAGACATTTACACGCTACCACTGAGTTAACAGAGAACCTTTCAAAGTTTGCTAATTTTTCTGAATTACAAGAAGATAGGCTTCAGGTGTCGGGCAACTGATCTCTGTTCTGCCTAATCACCATGTAACAAGAGCTGGATTCCCTGCAGCACTCGGTATCAACTGACCCAATCCACTGCTACAGAATTTTGACAGCTGTACAGGACCCTCAACTTGTTTCAGAAATAAATGAGTTGCACACTGTCTATCTGTCTTAATTCACTTTAATGTGCTTTAGATGACGAGATTTAATTTAGCAATTTGACTCAATAAAATGTTACACTTGTAGGGTCAATGGTCTGAAAATTTAATTCCAGAGACTTAATTGCATTACTTTGTACGTGGAGATCAATAAAATCAATTTGATTGAGGAAGAAAATGGCGCTTTTTACTCCCTAAAAAAATAGAATGGAAAATGAACTGCATTTTGCAGCACACCAGAACAAACATTATTATGCACATCTCTGGAATACAAAAGTGATGCATCATTTTTCACTCTGATGCATTTGAATCGGCACTTTTCAAAACATGATTGGAGGAAAAGATCACTAACAAATGCAATACATTAATGATTTATTCTATACAGGGAAAATTCAGCAAGTCTTCCTGTATTCCAACATCTATTTTTTGTGTTCTTTCTTCTTAGCTGACCTCAGCCAGAAAAAATAAATAAAAATATACCGGCAAGCAAAAAGATATATTAAGAATTTTCCCGCTGATTACTTATGGATAAATAAAGTGTAATAATTCTGTAGAATTTAGTCCTACTAGTGATTCCCAAACTTGATTTTTAGTTCTCTAAAATGATTTTTGAAGAAACACCGTTAGTGTGTACGATCTATAGACCTAGCAAAATCGATAGAGCTGGATGTGCCAGCTGGAAACCTGACCAACAACAGCAGGCGCTGGGGTAAATATTTACTCATTTACCTTCTTCACAGTTTTCTCCTTTGTATCCGGAGTTGCAGGCACAGGAGCCCATGATGCAAATGCCTCGGCCCCCACACTGGGGATCAATGCACTGAGTTGTCGGCACGTCACACTCGGTGCCCTTCCAGCCGCTGTAGCACAGGCAGCGTCCTTTGGAGTACTGCCCATTGCCACTGCACAGCACCGGGCAGGCTGCTGTGAAATAAAACACGGCAGAACAATTAAAACCAAGTTCTTCACCAAAGCTTTATAAAGAAGAACATCTAAAGAGCAAGTCACATGCCGGTTGCTTTCCCGCTGTATTTGTCTTCAGGCTCACTTAAACTGACTCGAGAAAAGCATTGGGTCGATTTACCTCTCGAACAATCGGGGCCCAGAAACCCAGCAAAACAATGGCAGGATCCAGAAACACATTCGCCGTTACCATGGCAATTTCGGGGGCATTCCACCACAGACTCTAAAGGGAAAAAGAGGAGAACAATTCACAGACGCCCACCACATGAAGTACCTATCATTTGAACCACTACTAACTGACAGCGTGCTCTCGCTCCCAAAGAAGTGTTTATGTTTGCTTTGTTTGAAGAGCACGAATAGCTGTGATTTTCTATTGCTGATGCCTCTAGTATCTTAGGACACCACATTCCAACAAAAAGGCTCAAATTATAATGGTAAAACCATATGAGCTCCATACTTAAAAACCAGCCCTGTGCCATTTAACAAATACTTCAAAACAGCATCCTCCTTTCAAGCGCTGTTTTACAAGAAGGTATGCTCCTTATGCTTTAGACCAAGTAATTAAAATAGATATTCTCCATTTTGTTCTGAGCAGCAAAAGAAACACTATGAATGGAAAACCTATGAAAAACAGTCAGATCATTTAACTATGAAAACTTATTTCTGTATTCATAAAAAACCTGACCGGAGCATTTGGTAAGAGCTTCAAAGATTACGCTTACCTATAATTATGGTATTAAAAGACACCTGCTCCGCATTTTTCCCATCGTTATAAAAGGCCAGGTGCCAGATGCCAGAATCCAAATACTGGATAAAACCTGCCTCGTGCAGACTGACGGACCTCGCCTGCCGCCCCGCTCGCTCCGACTCCAGCAGGTTACGTTGCTCCCTCGCGATCAGCCGGCTGCCATCCAGGAGCTCCACAAAGTCGTACTGCAGGGAGGAACAGACAGGAGCTTGAGAAGTCACGGGATGACCCATGGCACCGCCAGCTTTCCCACAACATCCGACAATACGCTTGTATTTTGACCAAGACTTTCCTTTTGGAGCAGGGAAGCAGGAACTGAAACCAACCCTTATTTCTTTGCCCCTTGCCAAGACTCTAAACAAAATACTAACTAGACCTCATGCTTATTAGAGTGGCTTTTCCGGTGACAAATCGCCAATGAACCTATTACATATATTGGGGGGAAGAAAACAGAAGTTGAAATGAGTCTGCAGTCATGACTGCCACCTGAATTACAGGTGAGAGCTAACTTTCAAAGTGTGTTAATATGCATATGGGTTAATAGTAATATCCAACACCAATAACCTCCTTTGCTTTTTATTTAGTTTCAGACGAAGGATTAAACTGCTCGATCCCCCTTTCGGACAGTCTGGAGTTCTGGAGGAAGGAGAGCAAGAGCTTTACTTCCTATCACAGAAGCCCAAAAGAGCAGATTGAAAGCATAAAACATTGCAACTGTTGAAAATGGCAAACTGACAAAAAGTGTGGTACCTCAGGTCAATGGAGAGCACATACTGATATGTTAACGACCGTCGGGGGGGCTTGGGAAAACGTAGCAGCATCTCAGCTGATACAACAAGCAAATTCACAAGACAAGGTTTTACGCATGTTAATCTTAGCCAGGGCGAACAGCACCTGGAGGGCTGAATCTGCTCCAGGCCCTGCACTGATTTACACTGTCTGGGATTCTGCTCTCATGGCTTCAAAGATGTCTTCTACACATTTATCATGTGAAGATCTATGTGTATATAGCAAAATTAAACAGGTAGGAAAATTAAAGAGCCTTCTTGCTTGTGGTATAGAGTCTCTGCTTTTCCTGCTGAATCTGTTCACAGTTTCACTTTTACTGACACGTATTATGGTATGAAGTGAACTGTAACACACAAACCCTCAATCCTCCCACCCGTTGGAGCTCTCTCTCAAATGGAATTACATCCAGGGCCTATTAAAGTAAAGGCCAGTTTGGGCAACCGGTGGCGATTCACAAGAGCTAGGATAACATCTGCTACCGGCACCAGAGAGTCAGTGGTTTCACACCCTGACTTGTGACCTTCACAAACTGCTCTTGGGACAAAAGAAAACACGATAGCCTTTGTCCCGGAACAAGGGTTTAAGTACTTATGTTCTCTTCTTGAAACTGCAGGCTAAAATTCACTGCTATTGTAAGAGTGTTCCTCCCCACTAATCAGAATTCTATTCCAACCAGTCAGGATGGGAAGGAAATGCATAGTTAATGTGCCTCTGTCAACACCTGAGACACTTTCCCAGCTACGTCTGAACCGGCAGAATAGAACATAACGTGATTAGGATGTGCAGAAGCCGGTACCTCGGAACACTGTCACTTTGTACGTGCTGCACCACATGAAAACAAATGCAACTGTTTTGGGAGAGCACCAATTATTCAAAACCATTCAACATTCTCATTTGTCAGAGAATTAAATATTTATCTTATTGTGTGTGAGAGAGAAAAACAATTTAAGTTCTGTTTTTTTTCCTCCCGCCTGACGCAAGAACACTTCTTTCTGGTTGTTTTTTTCACTAATATTTTAAAAAAGAGGAAGCTCAGGGAGTTCTGAATTTTAACAAGTAATTTATGGACATTAGGAGCAACCTTATAATTTGTATTGTGCAGAGGATCATTTTTTGCAGGAGGACAATCTCAGATTAAAACCATATTTTTGATACAGGAACAAGTGATTACACTACTTGATTGACCACTAATGGCTGACAAGCATGGTACAATTAATGATTTTGTATTTGTAATGTAATAAGGACATATGCTGTTACCAGAACACGGTTTTAGACTATGTTTTAAAAGCCATTCAGAGGGGAATTTACTGTTCATTCTGTCCCCCAGCAAAAAACAATAATTGATCTTAACCCTTTTAAAGGCTCTTGTTTTATATTTAGGACACGATAACAGAAACAGACTGGAAAAATAATTATCTTCATAAGCAAAAACTGTACCAATTTTATTTTCCTCCTATGAGGATAAACTAATTACCTTTATATTCAGTCTAAATGCGCTGATTTGCCCTACCATTCCATTCAGTTTTGCTTTAAACCAAAGTCCTTTCTTTATTCTTAAAGTCTCTTTAAATAAACATATTGATTCTCTGGCTGCAATGGAACTGACATTTTTAGAAAGTGTCACAAAGACTTTCAGGCTCGCATTGATTGGATTTTGAATGGACAGCCACCGTCAATTATTTCTGGTTGATTTATTTATGATTCCTCAGAAAGAGAGAACTATGCATCTCGGATCAGTCTGTGACACACACATAGCGGCTGTGGATTTTGGTACCTAAAGAGAATACAGAAACACAACCAAAAATTCTGTCCCGATTACAATGTATCAAACCATTTCCTACATGCTGAATCCCTATTATTTTGGATTATGGGACAGAAGGAGAGTTAAATTTGCTGCATTCTGTTATTATTTTATGATGAAATGCTAAGCAACTGATAGGAACGGTTTAGAAACGGTTGATCCTGTTCCAAGACGAGGGTGTAAACTAAAAGACTTCTTGAGATCTCTCCCAAGCTCATTTCTATCATACTTTCATTATGTCCGTCTCAGTGGAAGGATAACTGGCATGAGAGGTCGTACAGCTATGGAAAGATAGACTCCAGTTTCCTCTTACTCACCATCTGGTTTTAACTGGATACAAAAAAAGAGGTGGATAAACAGGCAAAGGGAGAAGTGGAGAACAAGGTTGCAAATGTAATACGCAAGTTTTGCATTACAGCCAAAGGTGACACGGAGAGGAGGCAGACATTCACAGTAACACCAAAGCTGTAAGGAGGGAGCTAAAGGAGATGGCGGTGTGTGGTCCCACACGCAGGGATGAGCAAGGAAATCGGAGGGGGACAGCTGGTAAGGAAACTTTACAAATGCTGGCAGAGTGCAGGTAGTAATCAGTTCGCTATTATTTAATATAAGATCTGAAAATTCAAATACTGTCGTTTCAGAAACAGGCAGCAGTTGCTCATTTGCATAAATTTTGATATTAGCACTTGTCACTCTGTGACTAGGAGATAAGGGCAGATAGCATTCAAGAGATGCAGACATGAAGTGATATATATGGGTGAGATCCTACTTTTCAAAGTCCTCATGAAACAACCCTAGCTTTACACATCCAGAGATGGGCTCTGAGCCAACTTTTATCATTCTGGGATGAGATCTTGGAGCTATGGTACACAGATCTACGGAAATATCAGTTCTAAGACTGAAAAAAAAAAGCAGATATCATTAAGGCATTGTACGAAACCATCGTAGTTAAACATCTGCTACGTTCTGTTCTGGTCTGGTCTCCCCATCTTGAAAAGGCTACAGTAAAACCGGAGAACGTTCAGAAAAGGACAAGGATGATCAAAGCATTGAAGCAGCTTTCGTGCAAAGAACGACGAAACAGATTGGAAAAGATACAACTCATTGACGACAGGAGAGATCTATAAATCGAGGGTGGCATGCAGAAAAAAATCAGCGAGAAACTCTCCACTGCTTCTTCCAAAACACTACCAACAGGGTGTCAAACTAAAACTACCAGGAGGCTGCCTCAAAACACACTGAGGAGCGTAGCGTGAGATGTATAGTTAAAGGCGTGAAACTCCTTGCTGCAAAGGTCACGGATGCTAAAAGCTTCCATAGGTTCAAAGGTGACTAGGCAAATTCACAGGAAAAAAGAATCTATCAAAGGCTGTAAAATATAAAGATAGCACCTTTGACTCAGGAAGTCCTTCGGCCTTAAAACGCTGGAGGCCAGGCAGAATCACTACAAATCTGTCGTGCTGCTCTATTAATCTCTATGTATCTGCTAATGGCCACCATCACAGACAGAACGCTGGGCTAGATGGGCCTTTGATCAGACCCAGCACGGACATTCACGTGTTTTTCTAACACACTCCTACGACACCTGGAGCTACACGAGTAAGCTGCCTTGTCCGACGGAGGGATGCAGGGAAGCCCAGAAGAACCTGGTAGTCTGCCCGTGCCACCTATGCCTGGCTTGCAGTTAAGAACTTCTGTCAGTACAAGCCATAAGGGTTCGGGGAAATAAGAAAACAAGAAATAGATTTACACTCGCAAACCCCTCAATGTTCTATTTCATTGGACATCCTTTTGCCTAAATACCTTATTTTGTTTATGTAAGCTACTTTGGTAAAATACATATTTTACCACTACGACTTGTGTCTTCATCAAAGTCCGGTGATTAGGACTTTGTGGCAGAAAGGCCTAAACTGTTGAGAAATATTTTATGCCCTTTTTTCCCCCATGTGCAGGAGAACAGTCACAAATAAACCCCAGCTGCTCAATGGAACTGCATTTTTAGGAGATTACATACATGCTGTATCTCAGACACCTAAGCCAGACATCACTGGGTTCAAGGCCATATAAACATTCTGATAAGCCCGCACCCTTGGGAATCTTCAGCAGCTCTAGGAGGTCACCAGGGCATTGATAAGTAAGCATACCTAATTTTTCAAGGTATCGAGTGTCAGTCAAATGGTTTGTAAAAAATACCCTAATTGTATACCAGGCAAAAATAGGACAAGAGAGCTTGACCTATATCCTGGGAACAATATATCCAAAATGTCAGAGAAACTACAGAAGATATAGTGGCAGGATTCACATGTGTCTTTCTGTTGTATCATACTTAAACATGAATAAGCACTTGGGCAGTAGGAATCCAAAGGGAAAGGAGTCTGTAACACAAATGATGGGAAGTAGATTTAGTAGATTTTATCTCCTTTTCCCGAGTTTTTGGATAAAGGGCACCCCTATTTCAATCTTTTGCCAGGATAAGGAACCAAGGAAGGATCATTTTTCATAGAACTATCTACTTGCGTAACTTCTCATATGAATGCACAGTCCAGATCAGCTTCTTCAGTTTTATTCATTCTTGCCACACACATATTCCCCTAGCTCCCATTATTATTGTTATCATTGAGATGGCATTTGTATTCCAAACCCTTATTTCCAATGGCTGATAACTTTCTGAATCAATTTTCTTTGAGCTAGAATTTCTCATGCTTGTTGTCAGCCTGAGGGTGGGTGTTCATATGTGAAGGTCTGAAGAAAATCCATTTAATCATTTTTACGAGGATCAAATTTTTAAATAAACTTAAGTACATTTTCTGTATTCAGTAAACTGTTTATAGTTTCATGGAAACTAAACTAAACAAGAAAAAAAAGCTAATGTAACATGCTGTGATTTTAGCTGCATGAAACTCCTTTGCTGACCCTAATTCTTCCTCTGTGGTTTGTGACTGCTAAATAGGTGATATAATTAGTAATATTTCTATGTCCTAGGTCTTTTAAAAGTTATGCCTGAAGAAAAAAACAAAACAAATTTAGGTAGTGCAGTAGCATGCAAATCAAAATAAAAAGAAGTGTGGAATTAAAATAAAATATTTGAATTTTGCAGTTACGGATTTGGTGTCGCAACTGCATATTGAGCATAATCAGTCAAACTTCATTCCAGTTATACCACTAGGTTGTATAATTAGAGTTGTGTCCAGGGCAAATCCATACACTCAAAAAAAAAAAAAAAATCAGTAAGGTGTTGCATAATTCTCTAAATGGGGTAGAAGAGCACAAGCTCAACTCCCTTTTCAGGTGGAACAATGGTTCCGAGCCAGCACTTGGACAAATATTGAGCTGAAAGAAATCAAACCTTGGAGGGCCTTAAATCTTACAAATAAAATCTGAATACAATTGGTTTTAAAATACCATCTCAGACAATGATTCTCCCTTTCTCCTGCCAATCCAGAAAACTATTCATTCTTTTATACTTCTAACTTTCCTATAACTATGGATAAAAAGTGTTTCATTGTTACATGACCATATGCAATAAAAAGTGTCCTTAGAAACCTTCTGAGGGGTGGAGCAGAATAAATCCTCTGGGACACTTCAGAACAAAGTTGCAAGACACTAGTGTCTAGTGAAGACTGACACTCTTGCAACCCCTGTTCACGTAGTACATATTTTTTCTTTTATGTATTTATTTAGTGAGATGCCAAGCTGTAAATACTGTAGCATCTGCTTGTAGAACAAACCAAAACCTCCTTAAAAAACTTTTGTCTTCTTGCTCGGAAATTTGGCTCATGTGGTCTTTGCCAAGCACTCTCGACCACGTGTGTGGCCACAAGATGCTGCATTAGTTTGCTTAGGTTTTTAAAGATATGTCTGTACACCACAGAAGAAAAAAGGTACCTATAAATTGCACATGAAACAACTCCATATCCAAAGCATCATCATTGCTCACAGCATGCAGAACAGCTCATAAATAAGAATTCCCCCCCCNNCCCATTTTAGATCCCATCACTTACAGTATTATAAATGTTTTGGACATCACATGAGATCAATAAAGAGTAAAAATAAAAATCAGCAAAATGGAAAAGGATGTAATCCTGAGAAAGAAAACATATACAAAAGATACAAGCTCACAGTTTTCAATAACGCGTCCTACTTTTAATGCAAGCAGTTCTCACCTGAGTGTGTGAAGGTGGTAATCCTTTTCGGCCGTACACTCCAATCAATGCATCTTTCTGAAGGGATATATTGAATTTTAGAAATTGTGGCTGATCAATGAAGAGTTGTGATCTCCAAAAAATCCCAGGGGGAACTTCTTGTATCGCTCTTCGGCCTATATCAAGTTCTCCAGAATCTATAGTGTTGTTTTCTTGTGCAAATCCCCCTAATTTTCCTGACAGGTTAGAATAATAAGAGATCAAAGATTAGTATTCCTTTCTCGCTTTCAATCATCCTTCATATAAACCGTCAACTATTTAGAATCACCTCAGATAAAACGTTACCTGACAATCTTTCTGAATATAAGATCCCAGGGAATTCACTGATTTGGAAATAAAAAGGCAAAGATACCACAAATACCTACCGAGTAAAAATACTGTAACTTCCCTAAGCGCTAGCATTATGGAAACTGTTTAAGGATCTACATTAAACCATTCATTTTTTTCCCCCAAGTATTTTAACAGGGGTTTCCAGCACGAAGTCTCACACTAAAAAATTTAAGGTAAAGGCAGCAGAATTTTAAGAATAATAGATACATAAACATAAGCACTCAAGAGAACTAATATACAGTCTTTTCTCCATTAAATATCAGAGCATTTATACAACACTAACAATGCCTACATCTCTAGTTCCCTGTTTTTTGTTCTTGTGTTCCCCAAAAGGAGAGGCAATGTTCCTTGTTCCACTGTGCCTATGTCCTTGTGCCTTCGCTCCCCATAACGCCTCCACCCTCTGCACTCCCTAGCCTCAGCCCCAAGCTTGTTACCACCTCCTTGGCCACATTGCCTCCTGAATAAAATGTACAGTAGCATGTCAAAGTCTGCTACTTGCACTATTTTCTGTATCATGAGTGTGTATTTATCCTGCAGGCCAATTACTAGGAATATGAACTGAAGGGCATTAACGATTTTTCTCTATGAAGCATTTGTGCAGCTATCAGTTAGCCTCAGGAGGCCAGTGATGATGGCTTGGAAATGTCCAGAAGAAGCAAAGAAGATGCTAACGTGCAAAAGACACGTGATGTTAAACGCTAACTCTGAAAGACTAGACTACTGATTGTGGCATTAAAAAAGAAGAAAATGAAGTCATCACTGCAGCTCGACTACAGAACAGTGTCATCCAATCCGCAAGGCTCTGTGCCGTCCCGGTGAAGCACCGTCCAATAAACGCAAGGGGTAAAACTTTTCCAGCCCAAGCTGATGACGCCGCGAGGTACTGGGCTGGACGCCATGGACAACACAGCTCTGGGATAGCTCTGAGATCTCCACATTGCCCACTGGTGCACAGGCACCTGCTAAATCTGGCAAAGATCACAAATATTTCTCAAAAGTACAGCGGCAAACAAACTGTGCTTTAGTTGTGGTAGCGTCTTCTACCTGCCAGTTTCGGAGCAAATAGAGCCACTAAGACTGATGCACTGAAGCAGTGGTTTGCACAAACCGCCACCACCCAGCTTTAAAATCTGGGGTGGTTCAGATGAGTTTGCATCAAGTCTTTTTTGAGGCCAAAGACTCAGATCTGATGTTCAGGCATGAACTCCACGCCACGTGGCCGGACACAGGCAGTCTTGGAAGCTGGTGCCAGGGTCAAAGCCTACTTTGATCTGATGGAATCAGTGCTGCCAAATCTAGACCATGATGCAAAGATGTGTGTATGAACTTGCTTACCAACACTTGTCAACTCCGGAGTAAGCAAGTAATGCCGCATTTAAGCAGCTGGCACATCAAGGTGAGCCTTGAGTGAACCAATATAAAGAAAAATAGAGCTGTAGTTACAATCTTACAGTCCGCTGTGTTTTTAACAATTCATACTCTTTTTTTCAGCAGCCAGTCTATTACAAAGCTTGAACTAAACCCATCTGAATGTGATAAGCATGTTCAAGTGATGCTGACTTGTTTGCGTACAAGTGTTCTGAAGAACTGACAACGCTCTGTTGCTGCCCTGTCTTTTATGTTCAAATTCTACATTATTCATCGTTTGATGGAACAAAGTGACACAACCTTTTTGCAAAACATTTAGACTTAAAAAAAAAAATAGATTAAAATCTGAAATGCCAGGTGAGGTCACGGATTGATCCTCGCCACTTTTTGTGCATTCAAGATGAACAGCAACTGCTGCTGAATTAAACAGGTACAGAAGCACTACTGAGCAGCCTTGAGTGGGGGCTTGTCTCATCATCAGAGCTGTGCCACAACGGTGCTGCAGTCACTGCAAATGTCTCACTTACAGGATCATCGTATTGATCAGTGTTCTGCTGAGAAAAGACAGTGAAGTATCTGATCTTAGAGAAACCTTTTTTTTTTTTTTTACACTTTTCAAGATGAGTCTGATGCCTTTCTAACTTTGGATTTAACCTTTCGCAGTATTCATATGTTATTCTAGAAGATGGATCTGTGTTCACTATTTTGGTTCATTTAAGCATTTGTTTCTTACCACTTCCTTCAAATTTACACGTGTTATGTCGTATAAATTCACAGGCTGATGACTGGTAATCACTAAACAATAAACACTTGTTTGCAGTATTGATCTGCAGCTTCCCCTATTTCTACATTTGAAATTAAAAACAATTCTCTCTTACTACTGAAATGACGAACCAGATAGCTTCAGCAGATGCACTTTATGAAACATTTTGACCAATTTGCCAGGAATGTCTATCACTGGGCTTTAACACTTATACTTAGCAGATAATGATCCTACCGATTCTCACTTTCTTCACCAAAACAGAGGTAGACCGTGTAGCCACATATCCTTTAACACCACACTACTTCTCTCAAAATTGTCACTAGTTGTTTGCCCTCCTAAGAATAGGGTGTTGATTATTCTCTGTTCCCTGTTGTATCTCAACGGGCATAAGAAAAATGTCCACAGTGTCATCATTTCCTTTTCACATTCTAAACAGTAACAGTTCTTATATGCAGCTTTAAATCAAAATATGAAATGTCACGTTTATTCCCTCAATTCTATGATGACGTAACAGTCCAAATAAGAAACCAAATTTTAAAATACATAGCCTCCTGAATGTATCCTCTTTCACTATATTTCTCCTCTATCCCCAAAATTTCTTCTTTCACAGACCCTCCCCAAAAGACAATACAAATACACATAAATATTTATAGGTAAATAATATTTATACCATGATTTGTACTTATATTGCTAGATATACTATTATTTAATTTACAAAATACATGAATTTGCAGTATCGCTAATATATACAATCATTATAGAATGCATTTATGATATCAACAATCCAATGCATTCTGGCTAATTAATAGGTAAAATATTTGTTATATTTATTATTTGTAAATTGTATTTCGACTGTCTGAGGTTAGGGTGGACAAAATCCTGAGCTAAACAAATATTTAAAGCAATAAATAATACTTAAGTATTATACAAGAAAAATAATTCACAAATATCACTAAAATGACATGAAGCCAAACTCCCTCTCCTTATTTGCAAACATTCTACAGATGAAAACACAAGATACACTGTGAGTAACTGAGTATCTATAAAAAAATGAAAAACAAACACAACCAAAACACAAAAATGCTCAACAAACACTGCTGTCTAGTGTCACGCAAAATATCATTTTCCATCCTTCAAAAGTAGTACTAATTAGAACATTAGGTTGCAAGGCTGGATTTACAGACAGTCAATAGCAGGTTCTCCCATTCCACTGAATAACCTCGTATTCAGATCTGTTTCTGTGAGACATCTGCTGTATATCCTTCTGCAACAACCATTTCAAGAAATGAAATGAAATTCTTCCTTAAAAAAAAACTTTTTAGAAGAAAAACCCAACGTAACATCTAGTTAAGAAGTTACTGTACCTTTAATTAACACAACATACTGTCAACAAACAAAAACGCTCAATACATATCAGTTAAAGCAAGTATAATGTAGTTTAATGAGTGTAATCTCAAAAACTGCATTTACGTAAGCCAAAAGAAATGCCCCTTTTCCCATTCACTTTTTTCCTCTCTTGCATTTAAAAACAAATCTGCACTTAAGCACAAATTATTATAAGGTATTTCTGAATTCCACATATTTTATACGACCTAAAATAAAGCCAGCAACACGTGAGATGTGACAAACTGCTAGAAGGCAATGGTTAAACAAGCTCCGGTTTTTAACATTTCTTTTCTATTGCCTAGTTATAAAACAAGAAAAAGCACTGATGCACCTCAAGTAAATGTTTGTATTTGATTAAGCACGGCTTACAAATTACTTTGGAGAACCTAAACTGAAATGCCCTATAAAATTCATCCTATCCATAGAAAACAGACTTTCTGATGCCGCCTTATGCAGCCCTGGATCACGCCTGTCTAGATAAGCAGGTGATACGGTGCTGGCAGTTTACTGTGCACACAGAGAGAAGGACTGGGAGAGGGGGGAAAAAAAAACACAAAAGAAACAAACAAAAAACCTTTGGAAAAGGCTTGTTCAGAGATTCAAGCTTCACTTAACAAACGATTTGCATTTCAGGATGATTTAACATGCTTTTACTGTCAATTTATGACTAGCTATTTCTAGGTAAACCACAGCTGAGTTTTGTTCAGAGGTCATAAGGATGCATTTTTCAAGTTTAAGCTTTGCTAATTCATCACACAAAGTACCTGTACTTCTGGCTGGCAAATGAATACCCCGGACACAGTGGGCTAGGATCTTCTGACCAAAGCAGGCCCAGGATTATCCAAAGTTGAGATGAGAGAGTCAAGGAAAATGCCTAGCCCATACAACACTGGGAATTTCTCCCACCCAAATCAGAGGATCAGGATATGACCAGGGGGCGAAAGGAGGCAGTAGTGAAAGTTCTGTGGAAGTATCCAAATCAAGGCTTTATTGATTCTTCCTTACAGTTTTCAGTAACTAGCAAGATAGCACAGGGCCCCCCTCTTTAAATTTCCCATCTAGTCACATCACACCTTCCCTTCTGCTTAACTTTCCTTTTGTGCTTTAAACTGTGTATTCTCTGGTCTGTCTGTCGTTTAGTATTGATGTATGTTGATAAATGATCACTTACCATATTCTGCAGAGGACAGCATTTTAACAGAGCATGGAATTAACCCTGTTCTCTTTTACAGTATTTCGCAACATAAGGAAGGAAAAATGGGATTTGGGATATGTGTTGTTTCCTTTTGTTTTTCAGGCAATGTATAACAGGTTTTAATTTGTAACAAAAAAATATTTTATGGTCAATGGAAAAAGAACAATTTATTTTTATAAAATATTTACAAAAACGTGTATATTTTATGCAAGAAAGTATATTGGCTACTGAGGGCAGAAGACAGTGGGATGATGAGCTGTCACTGCAGCATCAATATTCATTAACTATACAGTAGCTTTTTGTTATTCATTCAAAACAAGTAAGAACACAGAAAGAGATAATGAATACTTAAGTGCAAGAAAAAGGCGGTCGGGTAAAGGAAATGAAAAAAGAAAAAGTCCTGCTGGGGAACTTTCATATGCTTACAGAGATGAGAAAAAGAACGAGTGGAGCTGTATCTTTTCTATAATTTGGAGCTGTGATAACTTGAAAATTTTTCAAGATGTCAACTGCTGGCAGAAGCGTCTTCCTCCTCAGTGGTAAGGAGGTCAGCTCTACCTTGTGAGAAGGAAAATGGATTTTTGTGTAATGAAGCAAACACCGCATTCATCAACCATTTAAATCAAGTTTTCCATTCAAAAACTATTGATTTTAAAGCCTCTGTTAGCCAAAAGTGCACAGGCTCTTAAATGTTTTGAGAATCTTAAAGGGCAACGTGGAAAAAGGTCGATAAAAAATAATCCCTTTATGTGGTTTGTATTTTAAAAGCTCCTACAACAAAATTAATAAAGTTTGGTTTTTTTTTTACTTTATATGTTGGTTGGATGATTCAGACTCAATATTATACACTAGAGACTTTGAGAAAACAAATGAACATATTATACAAGACCTATTAAATTTCAGAGAGACATTAAAGAAAAAAAAAGAAGAAAACATCATCATCCGTAGAGAAAAACATAAAACGTAAGCCATTGCACATGAGGTCACTATGCCACAGGAGGCTCCTTGATGATGGGTTGCCTTCTACACACAGCTAAGAGAGAAGCTTTGAAACTAGGCAAAACCTCCCTGAAGTGCCTTTTCTAACGCCAGCTCTTCAGAAAAAATAGATTATGTCTCCCCTGTCACAGACAAGGCTTTTGGCTAGAAACTATCTAGAGCTCCTTGGAATTCCCAAAGATTGAATCTTGGTATCAGGTCCCCCTTACGAAACGGCGTGTCCTGTCGCTTTGGGTTCCTCGGCTTTGCCGTGGCCATTTCTGCAGCGTGGGACCCCAGCCACCCCAGGCCCTCGGCAGGATGGACGGAGCCAGCCTCAGCATCATCCTGCGACCTCTGAGGACGCCACAACAATCACTACGTTATCAAAGATTTCAGAGTAAGTGGAGGTTCTGCTTGTCTGGATGCGACGACAGCTTTTCTATCCTCATCAAATATTACACGTAAATTCCCATGAAGAATTTCGGTTTACAGCCAGCTTTCCTAGTAAGATCAACATTATTGCCCAGGATTCATCATTCCCTTCACAGGCTAGGTAGGAAGAACAGTTTGCTCTTTTCAAATGAAATATAGCTCCTGTTTAATACCTACATGTCTATTTAAAATTACTGTTACTTACAAATGCCCTGAACTGCCATCAAATACACAGAGTTTTGGAGAAAAAGTGTTAAAGTCTGGCGATGCAGAAAGGAAATGGTCCAAAAGAAGGAGAGAAATTGGTGCCTGTTTCACTTACCATTTTCTCCAGCAGGTACTGTTACAGGATGTGTTGGCACAGTATCAGAATTCACTTTTCCGTTCTCAAATGTATCATTTTCAGTTTGCTGCAACTGCCAGTTGAGGCCAAACAGATGCATTGCTGATGGTAAAGGATACAGGTTATTTGATGCTCTTAACCACAACGACAAATTGCACAAATAATGGCTTTCCACACTTTGCAGCGGAATAGCAACTCATACATTAAAAAATTAAATTACAGGAACAAGCATTCACAGACTAACAGTTCAACTTACAATGGCACTAAGCAATTACTACCACTGTCCTTTAATGATACAGTGCTTTCGGTGAACGCAGTTGACAGAAAGCTCACCAGTCTCATTTTGAGTCTTTTACCGGTCCCAAATCAATGTTCAAAAGCATAGGCAGTAATTATGTCCTTTTCGCTTTTTTCATTTTTGATCCTTCTGAAGAGACAAATCGTTTAAGTGAGTTCCTAAATGACCTATAAAATAAATGATTCCACCAGCAGATGGATCCGTTCTGGTGAGCCGGAAAAGGAAAAGAAACAGGGCAAGAGGAGAGGAAGGTGGGTGCTGTGGGTGTTGCAGGGCTAACCTAAGACACGAGTGCTCCTTTTCATGCTGTCACCAGCACCGCGCGCTACCTCCAGGTACGGGCCCATTCCCGACACTGGTCTATGGAAGGAGGCCAAGGCCATTAGCAGAGCTGAAGACACTGGGGCACTTTGCTCTGGTAATGATCATGCATAAGCTAAGTTTCTGAACTACTTCATTCCCCACAGCCATGTGTACTAGAAAGGTGATACTGTGTTAAAACGTTTAGTTAAGCTAATTATGAAAGACAGAGCCATCCTTCCATGGTGTTAGAGGGAACTACCTAAGGAACCTTGGTATCACCAGGGATTGATTAATGAGTGAACCCTCCGTCTAAACTTTTAGAGCAAAAATATGGAAAAAAAATCACCTTAATGCTATACTGTGATACACATAGCATATGCAATTTCTTGCTATCTGTGGTGCGTCTCCTTCTCTTCTAATGACACCGTGATACCACCAAAATTAATTTTACTGTAATTATTCTAATTTGTGTTTGGTATAACATGGGTTTGCTGATTCTATGACAGCAGTTATCTCCAAAGCTGAAATAGTCTTTCAGTGCTACTATGGAATAAAAATACACTGGAAAAAAATTCTGTAATAATGTATTTTAACTATTAGTGCAAAATGTAAGGAAGATAATTCACTGTATCTTGTTGCTTCTGCTCCTTCTGTCTCTGAAACAGATCACTGCTATAGTCACTGTTATTAATTTGTTCATTCCTTCTACCCTAATGAGAAACAATTCTTCATCCCTTTTGTTTTCATCTCTGATCTTTCAATCTCTCTGTATTGACCATGGCAACCCTTACTTAAGACGAACAGGCATCAGTGGGAGTTTAGACAGGGAGACAGTGAACACTGCAGAATTTAGACCCTCTCTGCCAGATCTTTGCGTTAAACCCTGCCCCTTACCCCTAGCAAAACAGAAAAACAGAGTGCAACCAAAGACCTATTACTGACTGCTTCAAAGACTGAAATCCTCACTACAGATGACACATTCTCTTTGTTCCAAGTCTCTGACTCTACTATTACTCTTCTTTCTCAGACCTTAAATTGTCTGTCAAAGCCTGATAATGTAGAATGTTCCTTGACCCTAAAACCTTATTTCTTTTTTCCTCCTCCCATCTCTTATAAACCATAAATCCGACCACCACCATTTTTGGCATATCGCTAGAGTTAGCCATCATTACTTTGGCCCTACCTCAGCTGCAATTCTTATTTATGTATTAACCGTCTGATGATTCTATCTGTTTTAATGTATTTCATCAAAACCCCGAGGGTCAAACGTTACTATCTGTTGTACCGGTTCATTTCAGTGGCAGCAATGAAAGACTGCAAATGGCTAAACATTTCATGATTCAAACCCAGTACATTTCTTGTCTTCCGTCTGGAGGTCTACATCACCTCTCCTAACTTTGCTGGCTTCTTATCGCTTTTAATACTTTTCAGGAGAAAAGAAGAAAGTGACATTCATTTTACAAGTCTAGAAGTGCATCCCTTCCAAACACAGGAGCTTAGAACACCATTAACAGCTCTGTCTGATGGTACTGCGTACGTGTCCTGTGCCTGTTCAGGCGCCACTGGGAGGTTAGAAGGGGAAACTCCGACCTGACCTTCTAGCCATTCCCTCATAATTCAAAACAGCTGGAATTTGAAGTCTTCAAAGACAAGGACTGTGGGATTTGTATTGATTACATCTCAAAGAACCATAGTTACTACAAGGAAAGTGACAATTACCTTTTCTTTGTGTTTGTACTGATGTGAGTCCCACTGTAGTTCACTGTCAAAGATGGTGAGTAATAGTTGTATCCCTCAAAAATAATATTGCTCTCTCAACTTTGACACTGAACTAGCACCAAGTTCAACAAACAATGTTTAATAAAAATGAACAGATAGATACATGCAGCTGTTTCAGATTGTGAATAACGGAATATTTTTGAAGCAAACCAAAAATGTTGCTTGACAGCTCTAATGACGACCCAAAACTTACAGTATGTACTAATACACTAAATAATTCAACTGTGTAATCTCTCCGAGACAGCACTATGGAATTTAGAGAATTCTCCTTTCACTACAAACATATGAGAACAACATGAAAGAATTAGACTTGTTGATACAGGACTAAAATACACGGTTCAATTTCTTCAGAGATGGGGAACTTTAAAGAACACGGGTCAATTGACTAAGACAAATTCAGGCACTATTTTGTCGATTAAGATTTGACTCTTCTCAGACAGCCATCTACTTAAAGGCAAACTTTAAGCCCTTATCAGTGTTATAAGGACAGCGAGGCACCCGTTAAAAATTGTTGATGCCCCCACGAGTCTGGTAAGCAGCACCTGGTACTGGTAACTGCGCCCTGAGATTGTACCCCTGCACGGGGTCTGAGACCTTCAAGTCAAATGTTAGGAACTAGTGCTGAATGTCCCGAGGGGAATGATGCAGGCAGACTGCAGTGGTGGGTATGTTTGTTTGATTTCCTCAGGACTACGAAAGGATGAAGACTTTCTTCCACCTTCGGGATGGGGATGTAAAGTGCAATCCCCTTCTCTGTTTCTAAAGAATTGTTTCCATTATGTTTCAGAGAAATGGTAGGTTTACTTCTTTCTATAAAGAATTTGACATATGAAGCAAAATTAAAGCAAAAATATATAAAGCAAAATATATTTCTCATTTCTCAGCTGCTATTTTAGTCTCAAATCTCATGTAAAGCAGTTTCTTGATTTTTGGATTGGATATTGCCTATCAGGTCTGGTTTATTCCCATTCAGTTTGGCATTTATTTGGTGTTAGACAATGAAGACAAGAGACCCTTCCTAGAGTGACTAGTTCTGAGCCTGTAATTTTGCTGCCAAATCTATGAGGGTACTAACAGTGGAACAACTTTCAATACTGGCAGATCTTTGACGGCAGCAAGGACTTGTCTGAGAAAGCCAGATGCCTCTAACCAAAAGGCATGCAGCTCGTGATGGTTGCGATCACGGACAACAACAACTCAAGCCAAATAACCCACAGCTGCAAGCATGGTTGAACCCTCAGGGGACAGGAGAAAAGACGGGTTGTCACAATTCCAAATGGGCCCACAAGCCCTAACAAAAGCCTCCTTTTACTTGTATGGAGACCGGGATGACTGCTCCCATCGGGGAACAGGATGACTTTTTAAGCAGAGAAACATGATGATACCCTCTGCCTATTCTGCTGTTTCAGTCCCTGTCTCGGCTCTGTGAAATAACCTCTGGCTAAAAAACAGATCTTCATCCCTTGCTGGACTTAAGATAGCATTTTACCTTGGAACTGACAGGGTGGTTTAAGGTAGTATTTGTACAGCTACTGGCCAAATTATCAGCATTATGGCCAGCCTTGAGAGTGCAGCGATAGTTTAAATGGTGAGGATTCCATTCCCTCTAACAGAGCGGGAAGGAGAGGCATTAGAGACGAGAAAGTCCTCTGGGATCTGTGCTGCTCTTGGCATGAACCCAGCACCAGCGGCCGGGTGGTACTGGTGGATAGGGCTGAATTCTCCAGAACAAATCTCAAACATACAAGCAGTTACCAAACTTACAGCTGAGCTTTTACCCCCTCCCTTTATATTTTTGCAAAGCAGCACATGTCAACGGACTGGGATATTCAAAAGATTCTGAGCTCAGATGAAAGCAGTGCATTTATACCTACAGTAGCATTGACGTTAACATAAAAATGCCATCGTTTGTTACAAGCTATCAGGTAATCTTACCATCTGTCACCACACAGTTCACTGAAGGGTTTCTGAACCACCTTAAACTGCTTTTTCAAGCTTGGTTGATCTCACCTCTCGCTCTGTAATTGAGGTCTAGTTATTTCGGTTCGTAATCAGGCTACAAGGCCTTCGCTTCCACTCAATAATTAAAACAGCAACTAAGAATACATTTCACAGCAAACACTTGAAAAAACCCATTATGACTAGTTTACACGGTGTAAAACATTTTACAACAATCTGCTTCAGGAAGAAGTTGCTGCTATCAGGCCCTTTCATTCCCTTAACGTTGCCAGCCCGTTTGTCTCGCATGCTCCTTTCTCAAGCCAGTATTGCAGTGCTTTATGCATTCCTCTCTACAAGCAACTTGTTCTCGAGCAAACACACTGTATTATCACTTCAAAACCCTCCTTGAGACTTCCTTCAGCAAGGCAAAAGAAATCAGTCCCTTTATTACACGGTGGTAAGACAGACGGATAATTTATGTAACTACGAGGCAGAACTAGAACTGTGAGAGCTGACAACTACCTGCTGCAATCGACTGGGGAGTGCTTTCCCTTCGCTGCCTTGCTCGCTGCCGTAAAGCTCTCTTCTGCCAAAGATACAAGAGGCAAAAAAAGAATTGTAACAGAAACCCAAATTACGTAGCTGTTTCTCCACTTATCAAAAACTGGGCTTGGCTGGATTTTTTTTTTTTTTCTCCTCATACTCTGGAATGTAAAAGGATAGGGACAGCTAGTTGATAAAGAAATTAGACAGGCGTTAGCATCCTCCAGTATCCAGGATGTAGCTCTGAACAGAAAACAAAGTTTGGACTCAGATGTGAGTACACATACAATGCTGGGGTTTATGATTGCTACCAGAAAGAAAGAATATTTTTTTCTTTGTAGAAAAGAGAAGCAAAATGCAGTGAAAACCAGAGAAGCTTATTTATTGTTCTGCTCAAAATTCAAGGGCATCTCTATCATAGCTCACCAAGATCAACATCTTTTTTTAAAGTTCTGTGAGTGACAAACAGGCTCATATGAAAAACAAAGGGCGTAGCAAACACCCTATGAGCTGTGCAAGTGAAAGCGCTGAAGATGCAGGCGAGAAGGATGAACAAGCGAAACCATATGCATAACAGCAGAGGCTTTATTCACAGAAGTAGCCCTACAGTAACTGGAGAGCTACAGTAACCAAAGTTTGAGTCTGAAGTCTCTGAAGTACTGGTGAGAAGTGCTGGTAATTCAACAGCTTCCATTCTGAATTTGGTAGAGTTGTTTTTTGCAGTGAAAGAATTCTAAAGGCGACACAGGGCATTTCAGGGGAACAAGAATTCACAGATAGGAGGATTCTTTCAAGTAGCAAGAAGCAGAAACAGAGTTGCCTGAATTGGGAACTGGAGTTCCAATGTTCCTCCAAACTCTTCTTAGAATAACAACAAATGAAAAATTAACACTAGACAGCAGAATAAAAAACCACCGGCTGTCTCTAAGTAGCAAGCATCCCCCCCAGACCTCTGGAGATAAGGCCTACGGTGTATGTTCTATAAACATAAAGAACTCCACACTGTGGGGAAACTTGGCAAGAGGAACTGAATGATGTTGGCGACCCCCCTTCCTTTCTCCCATGCGTTTTACAAGGTACGGTAATCAAGTCTTATTATTCATGAAGCTGTGCTCTCGCTAAGATATTGAACTCATCTTCCAGCACTGCTACTGCTACGTATTTCTGGGTGCTGGTGCTTTCAAACCATGATTTACAAAATTGGTTCCATAGAATTAATAGAATAATATGTATGCACACTTGCACATAAGGAAAAGTGAATATCATTTATATTTAAAGCAATGCAAGAAGATTATAATTTAAACTAAGCAAATTGCAATTATTGCTCAATCTTGTTGAAGGATTATCTTCTAGTTTATCTCCCTGTTGGCAATACATTTTCAAATGAAATATTTGAACATTGAAGTGGTTTTTAAAATTATCTCCCATATATTTTTCTTGCAGCTATAATTAGAATCTAAACCTATTTTATTCTGAAGGACCTGGAGTGGACCAGAAGATGTGCAAATCAACTGTCAGTGATTTGCATTCATTTGCTTTTTTTCTAAGATAATAGGATGCCTTGGATGTTGCTGCAGATCAAATAGTGAATTAAAAATAGTTAATTGAAATTTTAAATAATGTGAATTAAAAGTTACAAAGACAAGTTCTTTATTTATTACTCTTTTTCTCAAATCAACAAAAAACCCTGTTATTTCTGAATTTAAAATAACTTGAAAGAACATGCTTCTACACATCTTCAAAAGGTTAGCCACCAGGAGCATCGTATAAAAGTTTCTGACCCTATATTCTGAATGTAAAACATTTCAGTACAGCATTATATGAAAAACATAGCGATACCTATCAAGATCAATACAGTAACTGAAAAAGTGTGGTCTTTTTCCTTTTATCCTGAATTGCTGAATGGGTCCATTGATTTTACTGTTTCAACCTGCAAAAAAATTCCAACCTTTATACTCTATTCCTCATTTTCTCCTGGAACCTTTTAACAAAGACATTGCAAAACACATCACAAAAAATTGCCTAGAAAAAATATAGCAACAAAGATATACCAGCCATCTACTATGGATAAACTTACTTCCTTTGACCACTAATCAAAGATGATTATATGCCATTTTAAAGTATTGTTGCATTTGAACTGTTAAGAAAGATGTGTGGTAGTCTCGGAGTAACTATTTTTACTACATTCAACCAAAAATGAAACCTTTATTCCTCTGCGAACTTGTATGGCTACATGTCTCATTTTAGTTGTCAAACCAGGGACTTTTAGATAACAATGGTCTAATTCTGTCAACAGCATTATGTGAGGCACATTCAAAGCTTAAGGGAGAATTCAGATTTCTTAAAACAAAACAAAGATCATTATTCAGTAACCCCTTATTTAAAGGAGATGTATCGGTTAAGTTTTGTTTCAGATTTGTCCATTTATTCTGACGATCATGCAACATTCTCCATTATGTAATAGTCTTCAGTATTAGCTAAATAGTCTTTAGTATCGTCCTGGGCTTTCTCCTGATCATAGCTTATTTTTTTCAGATAAAGTTGTTCACAGTTAACAAGATGGTGAAAAATCATTACAGGTACAGAAATGATGGGGAAGTGCATATTAGATTGCTGACTCCTTTGAGACGAAGGTTGTTTTGTCTCTTTTAGTTCATACAAAGGCATGAAAACCATTCCATAAATTTTGGGTTTCTATCTAATAAAGTCATAATCAATGATTTTGTTGTCAAGTATTGTGGGGGAAGAAAAAAAAATTCCCCTGATTTACGCTTTTCAAGACTGGGTCAAGACTGCAGGATAATTACTTCTCTCTATTCCTTCAGGCATTTCTTTACTCTCTTCCTTCTCAAGCTTTAACTCCTTCCCTTTCCTCCCTTAAACTCGCTTTCTGGAAAACAGCTGAGGCTCAGGTTTGTGTTTATCTATGTGAGTTTTTTTCCACAACGTCAACAGAAACCTTGCTCAGGGCGACATCCTTTATGTCGCAGCCCTCCTAAAACAGAAGTGTTAAGAAAAGCAATGCCACTGTAATGTCTCAAAATTCATTGGAACCATCTTTCTTAGGCAAGAGCACCAATGAACGGGTCTAACCATTTTTATAGTTCAAAAGCCTTATTTATTACAAACAACCCCCCCAAAACCCAAACCCAACAAAACCCCACAATTCTCTTGAGGCCTGTAATAATAATGAAACGGCACTATAGGATCATGCATAACCTATTTGCATGTTGATGGCATAGAGAAGTGCAGTCTGATGAAAAGATTTAAGAACCAAAGGAAAAAGAAACAGGGGCCAATTAATGTGATGTTCAAAGGACACACCGAGCTGGGATTTTATAGTATATAGTGAAATACTTGTGTTGCATATTTCCATCTCATGACTGGCTAAAAAAGATCAAAGCCTTTTTATTCCATATTAAGAATGACAGAATATTACAGCAAACATGCAATAAGGAGAAACGTAATAAGCCTTAATAAAAGATGATAATCAGGTTTGATAAGAACTTTTGGAATGTCACCAAATCTGGAATGTAAGATGAAAGCATCTGCATGTAGAGATTGTAGTGTGTTATTTGGAACCCCACGGAGCTAAACTGTGATTAGAACTACATATTTTTCCATAAATTAGCTTTTGTTTTGAATTTCCTGCTGAGATCACATGCAAGTTGATCGAACGTGCAAGTCAATATATAGGTTTTCTAATCCTTTGCTGTTTGTTAGGCTTCATGATATCATGATTACAGCGGTCCACTTGTAGATCAAAGGTATGTGATTGAGGCCAAACCAAAACAACCTATAACTTCTTTACAAGGTGATTTAGATCTAAACATCATAATTACCACTCAACTACCTGAACTGTTCAATTATGCAGATGCATAAACCAACCACTACATGCAGATCAACTTGCAAAACCATGGAATTTCCACTTAGATCCATATTTAAAACCAGAATGGACACGTTGAGTCCACCGTCAGAGGCCTTTTTACACAACTCTACCTTACCTCAACACCTCCAATATAAACTTGTAAGCCATTAGCTATCTGCATAAGCAAATAATCTCGTACAAATCCTTGATTCAATACCCAAAGGTTTAAGTAAGCTCAGTGATTGCAGCCATCCCTCTACTGAAACCTCTCCACCACTCTCTGTTTTAGCTCAGTTCCTCACAGGGATGTAAGCTCCTCGCTACATCACCAGGAATCACGACTGCCTAAGCCGCTGTGTGTCTGGACCAGAGACACACAGGAGGGACTGGCTGCCAGATGGAACGTGCTTTATTATACAGTCATTAATGTGTTTTATGTGCATGGGAATAACACACCATGTGTCTCTAGAGAGGCCTCACTATAGCGAGACGTGGCTTTTATGAAGCTATTCCTGTAAGCAAAGATATACTGTAGTTACATGAAGAAGACTACTAATAAAAAACAAATAGAAAAAATAATTTATCATATATGATTTATGAAAGGAACCTATGACATAAAGACAACCTTTCTGTTAATTGTTTGTAAGGCCAGTGACTGTTGCTTGCATACCAGTTCGTAAGCCACTTTGTGGTTTTTTTTAAGAGTTATGTAAGCCTTGGGAAAAACAAGATTACAACTTCACATTGATTTTTCCCCCTCAAAATAAAATCAGCCACGACTCTAAACTATAAAATCTTACAGGTGGTATTAAGAATGGGCAGTCTTCGCTTTAAAGTAGCAGTCACTTATAAAACTGATGGAGAAAACCAACTATTCCTTTGACTGTGTGAAAAGATACTGGATCAGTAATAAGGATGTGTTTTAAAATTATCCTTGACTTTTGTCGTCAGCTGAATTGAAATAACAAGAAGGATTGTATCTATCCTTTTCAAACACACGGGTACCTGCATATCATTACCTCTACTTGAGATTACTAACAGGAGAGAGACAGAAAAGAAGCTGCTGGGGACCAAAAACCTGGCAAATAAGTTGAAAACATAAAGAACTATTCCTTGGCAGTGTGAAAAGATTTGGAGCAAGTCAAATGAGGACCCACTGGCCAGCAAAAATACCTCAATAAAAACTGGTGCGAAACTTGGCATTTCAAAGATGAAAGAGAAGTTGAAACAACAGATCAATCTGGAGCTTCCACAAGTGAAGATAAATTTACTGTACCCAGGTATTGTGTTACACTTTGTGAAACTCATAAATCAGTGGTTAGCAAAGGGTGTTAACTCTACACAGCTGGCTGCTGTTTTAGAGTTTTCAATGAGTATTATTGAAATAAAAATACTACTCTTCCTGTACCGTAGTAATGTTAACTTGGAAGTGTTTTTCAATAAAAAACCCACAAGAAGCACATCTGTCTCTTCACTTAAAGGTTTGTGGAGCTAGCTCATTTTGCAAATGACTGACACTCATTTACAATACCTCCT
>VZSZ01009665.1:145406-185814 GCA_013398815.1 Ibidorhyncha struthersii
GTTGGCAAAACCACTTTGGTTTTGTTTGATTTGGTTTATTATTGAGGAAAGTTAAGCATTTCAAATGCAAACATCCATATCATCTAAACAGTTGCAGCACTTTTTTTTGGTCTGGATTATAAAACTACAAATGCTGTTAAAGGTGACGATTCCTAAGAGACAGCATTTTTGTTTGTTTGTTTTTGTGAATGAAGTTGTCTGAAATGCCATCAATGTGAAAATGAAGGATCTTGTATTTAAAGATTCCCATCTCCTTCAGAGGGCACCTAACTTTCATCCATAATTAATCACTACGGTGGGGTGATTACACCTATACAACCCACGTGTTCTTGCAATCTCAGTCATAAATGTAACATCAAATCATATTGCTCACAGCAAGTTTGGACACAAGTACTTGACCTTTTCATTTTAAAGTGCTTGTGTACGGAGAGGCTTACCAAAATCTCATCTAAATCAGACAGTTTTAACAGCGTGAATTTTTTAAAGCGTTCAAAAAGAGACCGAGCAGTTCTCTTCACAGAAAAGAGTCAAGAGAAGACTGCAACATACAGAAAAGATGCAATTTATAGAATATGGAATTTATACATAGAACTACCAGTTTTAATACACATATTATAATTCACGTATGACAGCATATGGCACACCTCTAAGGGCTGGCTTCCTTCTTTACAGACAAGAGTAAGAAAATAATGGAAACTACTAGCAAAGAAGAGAAGACAGTAATCCCATGACCACAACAACTTGAGTAACCACCTAAGTAATTTCATCTCTGCTTTACAAAATCTCGTAAAACATAACATTTGAAGTACTACATATGCTTAAATACTACTAAAATATACTCACATTTACCTCCATTGATAAAATAGGAACTATAACTCTAAATTACCCTAAGCTTGCTAATTACCCAAAAAAAGTAGCTGGTGTAATTTAACTTCATTTCTCATTAGACTGAAAATTGCTACTATTTGGGGGTCTGCCAGGAGGAGTGCAGAAGGGCCCACACCGCTGCATAACGTGCTTGCAAGAGATTTCAGTATTCCTGAAAACACCATCCAGATTTTGAAAAACCATCATATTGCATCACAGTATGATGGCAGAAGCACACAGTGTGGGACAATGACATCATGTCATCTTGCAGTTTATTCCTACCCCTGTCATATTGCCAGGATTACTGAGTTTCAATTTGCTCCACTGGGCAAAAGCGGAAGGGTGACAGGATATTGCCAAAAACCTTGTGATAAATCTTAATTAGAATACAAGCCTTTTTCGGAGCAGAGGTGGGTATGCTCCTTGACGGATTAACTTTTTTAATCCCTTGAAATCTTGTCAAGTCTCTTTTAACCTCCTGACTGCCAATTACATGTTCCTACATCCTTCTGTGTGAGGATTATCTTTCTCAATGAAGATTTTACTCTCAGTGTCACTAACAATAATAGCATGTGACATTCACAACACCAATCAAATATTAATGCTGTGCACTCCTGAAATAGTAAATATTATATTACGCTTTGCGCTTAGTCTGAAACACAGGAACAAGATCTTCGCTTAAAAAACATCAACCAAAGGCACTATCCATAATGGTATTCTTGCAAGAGACAAGAAAGTATATTTAAACGTTCATGCGGCAAGACATAGATGTTCAACATGTTTAGATTTTGTACTATTTCAGTGAAAGATGTCAAAAAGATTTTCAGCCCAATTCAGCCCAATAAGGTGGTGAAGCATAACAATGTCATTTTCTGACTACTCATCCTCTTTCTGTCTTCCAGCTTTGAAAGAAAGAATGGGGTAAACATAAGACATTACGTCATTGTTTACAGAATATTTCCACGCTAAGGAGGTACAATGAGCTCATCAGGAATGCTGTAAACGTTGTATGAAACTCATACAGATATCATAAAATTAGTCATAGCTATGGGATACCAAGGACAATAAATTTAACTCATGTTAGACACAGCTGAAAATCTCTGCAATGCCGAAAGTCATGGGAGTTCTAGCTGTAACATTAAGCTTCTTGTTAAAGCATAAAACCACTGTGGGACAGTCACATGTGTACCTGAATGCTGACAGAAGCACATGTCAGAAATGACTGAAAGGAGTTACCTGAACTGATGTTAGTAAGGCACAGCCTACAAATAGCAATTATACACCTTTTATAGTTCTGTTTTTAACTATTATGAAATAGTGAAATGGAACTAGGACATTGGTACTTTAGACTTCAAGGACTTTCCTACGGTCCATTCAGGATGCTAAAACTCTTTAGAAATTTCAGGAGGTGGTTTCTACCTGCTAAATAACCACAGAATCATAGAACGGTTAGAGTTGGAAGGGACCTTGAAGATCATCTAGATGTCCCATGGGCAGGGACACCTCCCCCCAGCCCAGGTTGCTCCAAGCCCCCTCCAGCCTGGTCTTGAACACCTCCAGGGATGGGGCAGCCACAGCTGCTCTGGGTGACCTGGGCCAGGGGCTCACCACCCTCACAGTCAAGAATTTCTTCCTAATATCTAGTCTAAATCTCCCCTTTTTTACTCTAAAACCCCATGTCCTATCGCTCCACTCCCTGACCAAGAGTCCCTCCCCAGCTTTCCTGTAGCCCCCCCTTTAGGGACTGGAAGGGGCTATAATTGTGCTGTACTGCATTCACCAGGTGTGTGACCACATGCTGAAGGCCCAACTGAGGAGACTACAAACCCTTTGGTCCTGCCTTGTAGTTAGACCACATACCTGCTCTCCTGACAGAGAAAAGCGACATGTGGTGGCACTGATGTCTAAAACAAGAGGCAAGCAGATTTTTTCAGGTGCAGAGCAGAGCCACGCACGTGGGGAAGGCAGTGCCATCAGAGGCAGCCAGCTTCTGGCTGCCCATGACATTTGGAGCTGAGTGAGACCTGGAAACGTCCATTCTGGACAGAAGCAAGACATCACTATGTACCTAATCCACAGCTTGATACTTTGAGAGGCTGCCACTTCCAGTTCCCACCAAGCCTGAACTGATAACAGAAACTTTTAATTTGGGAAAAGAAAGGACGACAGGGAACACTGCTGCTGCCTCTGAACACACTAGAGACACTCAGAGCCTTCCCCCCGCAAAGCCCCATGGATTGTTAAAATAAGAAGTTGCCTACGACTTCTCAGGGAGCGATGTACTTTCTATAGTGCTGGAGATAACGGCTGCCTTCACAGCTCCAAATACAGGCACGTATTGTGGAAGAATACGAGACATTGATGTGGTTCTCCTAAGGGCTTGGTGCAATCAGACATCACCAAGAAGTCATGCTGAGATAGCTGATATGCTTTTTCAGAAAGGTTGATAGAAGGGAAGTTTCCCTGCTGTGGATTTCTGGATGGCAGTTTGAATACATTATGATACATCGATTTGGTAAACTGTAAAATCTCAGAGCACTTTCTTCAAACGATGACAACAGACCAAGAGGAAAGGCAAAATAATTCTGATTTTTTTTTTAAAGAATCAGATATATAAATGTATTAGTCTACCTCAATGCCTCTAATTTGATGGAAAGAGGAGTGGGGTGAGAGCATAAATCTGGCAAATTGTAAAAATCTGCCATGTATCTGCAGCCAGGGAACATATTTCCAACCCACACACCTCAGTGAAGCTTCAGTCATAGCTAAGGACCCAGCACAACCTAGGGAAGCAGACAGAAATGGGGAGGGAATGAGGAAAAACAAAAGTTCTTGATGAACCTCTCGGTGACAACAGCATTACAGTACTCAAAATTAAATGCAGGTCAAAGAGAAAAACAGTTTCTATAAACACATAATGAAAGTAAAGGTGATTAATGGCAACTAAACTATATTCTCCCTCGTGCCTGTTAATTACAATACCTATGCTGGGTATTGTAATAAAAACTCCATTTAAATGGCATTATTAATTAAGTTGTTTTCCTCATTCCAGGCAGTAATTGAGCTTTACAAACAGCAGAATAATGTTAACTTGGCATTGCAATCAAAAAGAAATATTATATTGTTCTTTATTGATGAAGTAAAATAGATTCCTTTTGATTACAGGTGTATATATATATCATTGCTTTAGTCACAAAAATTCAGTTCTGTAATTTTTACAGTTGGAAATCCGTTAGTTTTGGGGAGGGTGGTTCTGCTCTACTATGACTTCTGCCACTAAGCCTAACAGGAAAGGCATCTGGTCCTCCGCAGTCTGGGAATAGATGTGAATGCCAGCAGCTGTCACACTAAATCCTGAGTAATATGGGAGAACCACAGACACCAACTGGAAACACCACTGGAGACATGGAAAGTTAACCTCAGTCTGCAGAACCAGGCAATTTTCTAATTTTTAACGATTATATAAAACTCACCTGCAAGATAGTTAATTGACCCTCAGCTGTAATTTTCAACCCTGCATCCTTCTGTGCCAGTCTCCTCTAACAATTAAACTTGTTTGCTATTTTACCTGGCCACCTCCTTCTTCTCTTTCTACCATACAACCTCTTACCTTAAGTTGCTCTGTTATTATTCTCAATACATTTTTGAGACAACTTTGAAGACAGCTGCCCGTTATTAGAAATCTATTAGCATATAAGTTTTCAACTTACTTTAAGTATCTTGAGATGATGATAAAACAGCGACGTTTTCAGATGGCCAAAAAGCATGAATGCATAATATAATAACCACAGAATAAGCACAATGTATCTATTTTTATACAAATGTGGAAAATATGAATTATCTGTAATTATCAAACATGGCTTTCAAGTTTGGTATCTCTTTTCCATTCACATTTCATTTGCAATTTGTGTTATAACTGTATGGTCATCTCTGTCATTGCAGAACAGCAGTTTTTCCACTGTTTCTCATAGAATGAAATATAAACCACAGTATATGTTTTCCCAGAAGATGTTTCAGTTGTTAAGTCTAAATGTTAGCTTTCTTTTCTGTCCAAAATGGATTTGCTTAACTGTTCACAGCAAGCACTAGTGATAAAAATAGTCCCGTGGCCTTTTCAATTAAATAAAATTCCTTTTTCCTTTTTTTTTTTTATTTCCCTACAGAAGAGATGTCCTTCTGTTATCATTGATATTTAAATACTTGCTTTATCACAAAGAATAGCTGGCTGCTGTATATTCTTGTCCTGACCATTGGCTGCAGAGCTAAGGCTAACAAAATGATCAGCCCGAGGTACACAGAGGGTAAAATGCTCAACAGACTTGGAAGTATGACAGATTGTTGAGAAGTCGGGACAGCAGACGCCTGACTAAATAGGTCAGGTCTCACTGTGTATTCAAAGAATGTTTTTTTATTAACTGAAACCTATTTAGTAGACATAAGACAACATTCATGACAGAAAACTGCTTGCCTCTTCGGTTCCACGCACAGTGAAAATGGCACTAACTGCTTGTATCGACTTAGACAACGTCAAGATAGTGCCATTAGCAATGAAGAATCAATTGCCAAAGCAATTCCCGGGGAAGAAAGTGGGGCCCTGAACTCCCCAAATTCTCATTAATTTCATCCAGTTGTTGAATCCACACTAAAGAAGACTTAATGGAATCATAGAATGGTTAGAGTTGGAAGGGACCTTGAAGATCATTGAGTTCCAACCACTGTGCCCTGGGCAGGGACACCTCCCCCCAGCCCAGGTTGCTCCAAGCCCCCTCCAGCCTGGCCTTGAACACCTCCAGGGATGGGGCAGCCACAGCTGCTCTGGGCAACCTGCGCCAGGGGCTCACCACCCTCACAGTAAAGAATTTCTTCCTGATACCTAGTCTAAATCTGCCCTCTTTCAGTTTAAAACCGTTACCCCTCGTCCCATGGCTCCACTCCCTGATCAAGAGCCCCTCCCCAGCTTTCCTGTAGCCCCTTTAGGTATTGAAAGGCTGCAGTAAGGTCTCCCCGGAGCCTTCTCTTTTCCAGGCTGAACAACCCCAACTCCCTCAGCCTGTCCTCACAGCAGAGGGGCTCCAACCCTATAATTAGTACAGTACCAATCAATCTGTTAATATAGCTGGTCAGAGTCTGTACTATGCAACAACATATTGCAAACAACGCCTCCTCACTGATGTAGTTCTAATTGCACAGTGGATTTCCCTGTTAGAAAAAAAAACCCTCCCAAGAACAACAAATTCCTCCCCTCAGTAGAACCAAGAGTGGACAGAGAAAATCCCAAAAGGTAGAACTGAAGGATGGAGGTTACATGTGAAATTTTGATTTGATGCCCATGTTTGACCTAGAAGTTGCACTACAAAACTTTCCCTTCGTTCATTCACTGCAAACATGGATAACAAATGAGGCAGTAAGCCATGGGAGACGAAGCACAAAGTTCAGTTTTGTCTTGCACATTGTAAAGTTGGACTCTATTTCTGGCTCTCACACAGACTCTCTCTACAAAGTTTGGGTAAAACTATTAATGTGTATATAGAAAGAAGTCAAACTAACGCAACTTCATATTTCTTAATTTTTCATGGATTAAATTTAATACTGCTCTCCCTAGCCTTCCAAACAGGGAAAAAGATACTAAAATGTTCATGTCGGAAAAAAATAGGTCTTTTTCTTCCTTGGTTGCAAATCTGATTACAGACAGCAGTTAAGCAAATGAGCAGCTTGAAGAAATTTCAGTGTAATCTTGATCCCAAAATGAGGCAGTTTACATTCTTTATTCCCCATCTTTTTAACCCATTCTTTCAGGGAGCTTTTCTTTGAATTCTTTAAACTGGAGCTATTTTTTAATTCCACTCTTCTATACGTTACTGCACTATCTTTTGTTCAGCACTTGCATGTTTCTGTTGCTTAATTCCTTGTTTCTCAACCATTTAACAGATGAAGCCTAATCACAGGACCAACATTTTCCATCACTCACTCCTATGTTCTCTAAAAATTAGCAGGTCTCATTGACAAGGTTGGTAAATTTAAACATTTTGTACATTGCAAAATGGTTAAGAGAGACCAGAGGGCTGGAAAACAAGAATACGCGCGGAGACTGCAAGTGAGACTTCCTTTGTTTTAGACTGAAATAACACTTTCAATTCCTTGTGACCCCCAAGACTGCATTAAGTGGCCTTAAAATGCAGCGTTTGCTCTGGTCTCTCCCCACACTGACATCCTCTGCTCTCACCTCCTCTTTGTAGACTTTGTAAATGTAGCATTCTTTCCTGTCAGAGCGATGGAAGAAGTGCAAGACAGACCAGACTCTTGATGCAGCTCCTTCCTCTGGCTGGGCTAATTGGCGGAGCAGTAATTGACTGAGCAGTTCTGCAAAGGCAGACACCAAGTCTAGCAAACTGTCTCTTCTGCCTTATGTTGCCTGAGCAGAGGCAGCGGGATCTGAAGTCACTTTCTCTACCCCATTGCAGTGGGTTGACCCTGGCTGGATGCCAGGTGCCCACCAAAGCCGCTCTATCACTCACCTGAACAGGGGAGAGAAAACATAACAAAAGGCTCGTGGGTCGAGATAAGGACAGAGAGCCATCACTCCACCCATTACTGTAATGGGCAAAACAGGCTCGACTTGGGGAAACTAGTTTAACTTATTACCAATCAAATCAGAGTGGGATCATGAGAAATAAAACCAAATCTTAAAAACACTTTCCTCCCACCCCTCCCTTCTTCCCGGGCTCAGCTTCACTCCCCATTTCTCTACTTCCTCCCCCTGAGCGGCGCAGGGGTCGGGGAATGGGGGTTGTGGTCAGTCCATCACACGTCTCTGTTGCTCCTTCCTCCTCAACGGGAGGACTCCTCACACTCTGCCCCTACTCCAGCGTGGGGTCCTCCCACAGGAGACAGTCCTTCGTTAAATTCTCCAATGTGAGTCCTTCCCACTGGCTGTACTTCTCCACGAACTGCTCCAGCATGGGTCCCCTCCACAGGGTGCAGTCCTTCAGGAACAGACTGCTCCAGTGTGGGTCCCCCATGGGGCCACAAGTCCTGTCAGCAAACCTGCTCCAGCGCAGGCTCCTCTCTCCATGGGGCCACAGGTCCTACCAGGAGCCTGCTCCACTGCATGGTGTCACAGCTTCCTTCGGGCATCTACCTGCTCTGGTGTGGGGTCCTCCACGGGCTGCAGGTGGACATCTGCTCCACCATGGACCTCCATGGGCTGCAGGGGGACAGCCCGCCTCACCATGGTCTTCACCACGGGCTCCAGGGGAATCTCTGCTCTGGCACCTGGAGCACCTCCTCCCCCTCCTTCTTTGCTGACGTTGGGGTCTGCAGAGTTGTTGCTCTCACATATCCTCACTCCTCTCTCCAGCTGCAATTGCTCTTGCGCAGCAACTTTTTCTTCCCCTCCTAACTATGTTATCCCAGAGGCGCTACCACCATCACTGATGGGCTCAGCCTTGGCCAGCGGCAGGTCCGTCTTGGAGCCGGCTGGCATTGGCTCTATCAGACATGGGGGATGCTTCTAGCAGCTTCTCACCGAAGCCTGTAGCTCCCCTGCTACCAAAGCCTAGCCACGCAAACCCAATACACCCATATCCACTGCAACTAAAATAAGCCTGGGCATGACACATTCATCTCTCCGCCTTTCCGAGAAGGGCCTGGTTACACCACTGTTCTCTGGCCGAGCGGTCCTACTAGCTCTTCAGTCTGCAGCTGCCACAGTCACACAGAGGACATCAGCCACACGATGTTCCTTATCAATGTGTACTGGCATATTTTGCAGCAAGGGCTGTAGCGTTTTCACGCTTGTGGCAATGTCTCTCTGTGAAGTTCAAAACATGTCTCAAACTGGTTTTACAAACGTGACACGCCACCTCAACTGCTGTAAACCTCAGCAGACAAGCCAGACCGCTGTGTTAGAGGCATGTCTCGGGATGCTAGAGGTCACACAATACCGCCGTCCTTCCCATCTTTTTATGTTAAGGCCAATTTCCTACTCGGTCATTTTACTTTCACACCTACGCTATGAAAGGGTTAACCAAGATGAAGGACCGTTTCCATCTTACATTAATGATTTCCACCAATTTATACTTGGATGGCCTTTTAAATGGAGAGTATTTCTGATATTACATCTGTAGAGATGGGAAAACCACATATATGAATGAGTGTAATCCATTCATGGTTTTATGGACGCAAAGTTCTCTGGAGAGCGTCCCTGAGTGCTGGATTTTACATTTAGATTGCTGAGTTAGCTGAAATATGTGTAATATCACCAGTAGGCAAAGAGCTCCCTATTGACTATGGGCAGAGGAAGGCCCTTGTGCGCTGTTTATTTCAGCAAGGCTGTGAGCTGGCGCGCGCCCATGAAATGCCGTACAGCTATATTTGTTTTTTTTACAGGGTATCTGAATAAATGATGTGTGGAGCTGAAAGCTCTCACTCACTGGAAAGCTCGGCTCTTTTTCCTGAATACAGGAAGAGAGGCGCATTAGACATGCTTATATTTCTTAATGTGCCTGTGGGAGAAATAATCCGGTACAGCTATCTTCTTGTGCCCCTCAGATTCATAAGTAATCTGGCTCTTTGGGGCTAGCAAAGCGTAGAGCTCAGCTCAGAATCAGGTCTTCAATATTTTACTATCTGTATGGCTGTTTTCCCCAGTTCTTGACACTGATACTTCATACTGAACTCCATCTTTCATATTCATGTATTTATTGAGTAGCAGATGTTTGCATCTGATGACTTATGAGGCAATATTATGGAGACTGAGCACAATCAATGTGTTTTATAAATGGGATTATTTCAATCCCATTTTAAAAAAAAGATGGAGTGTCAAAGCTTAATCCCAAACCACACCTTTATACTCCTGTGCACATTCACACAAAATAACCACAACTCCAGTGACAGAAAGGGGCTGGACAGCAGTGACCAGCCCCACATTTGTGTCCCAGCCCCTGTGGGGCTGGCAGCTGAGGTGGAAAGGGTGCTCAGGGTGCTCTGCTTTGCCGAGGCAGAGAGGAACTCCTCCAGCTACTCAGCAACCCAGTTTCTTGCATTGTTCACAGGAGCTTCAGCCCAGTAAGAATTACTTCAAAGGCTTTATACAGCTTATGCTGTGCCTTGGACTGAAATCTAACAAGCCTGTTTCAACAAAGGCAATGAAGATTTAAGGATCATAAGGCCTTCTAGGTTTTATTATTAATTTACACTGATTTAAAAAAGAGGGAGGGAAGGAGAGATTGACTCTCCTCTATTTTCTTTCCTTGTCTTAAGACTCTGAATCTGAGTGCAACCAATACCAAAACCCAGACCCTTACTCTTATATTCCCAGAACTGTGGTGACTTAAACTTCTAATTAACAAATCAGTTAAAAGAAAAAGTCTTTGAAGACCATTTATGGACTCAGAGGTGAAAAAATCTGTAATCTGGACAAAGCCACAGAAGATGTTACAAGCATAAAAAGAGCCTGTTCCGTTTCCTTATTAAAGCCAACAACATTTTTCTCACAGACAAGCGCTGCCCCCATTAACTGCCTAAACTTCGAATTATATAATATTTATAGTGAACATTTATGAAATTAAATAATTAAAGAGATGAAGAAGTAAAGGAAATCCTCCAAAATAAAAATTGGGAAATGGAATTTAACAAACAAATAGAGAAAAGAGAGAATAATTAAAAATAAACAACCCACAGGAGAGGAAGAAGTCTCCATCTTCTCTGCATGTTGTCCTTCTGGACAATTATTTTCCCTATCTTGCAATCAAAAATCTGTATCAGACTTTTGCTCTAGCTCTATACACAAGGATACGTGTATGCAATGATGAAACAAGTGATAGTTAGCATTCCTAAAGGCTGCGTTAGTTATATTTCATGCAAAATGAGAGGAAGAGTCCCATGGATATGCTGCAAGCTATATTCACATTACGGAATTTTAACAGTCTATATTTTACACATACTTTTGTAAGAACTAGACACCACAAAGCTTAATTACAGTTCAAATACTTCTTTGAAGTTAATTCACCCGCTATCATGCCGCAGAATGCTTGCAAAATATTCAAAAGTTCTATTTCCTCTAAACAATTGGGACTTTTCATTAAACCATTGTTGTGGTTTTTCCTGTTACCAAAAACTTTGCTAGTTAAAGGTTAGCACGTCACAGTCCACATACAATCCATCAGACGTCACTATTCATGGTGACAGTTATAAAAAGTGGGACTCACCTATAAAGTAGGACAGCAGTATTGCCAGCAGCACTGAGACCCCTACAGCACAGAGTGCAGTGCATTTCCAGCTACAGTACTTCGAAGACTTCTTGAATTTAAAAGCACTTCTGGATAGAGTGTTCCTAGGTAGTGGCCGAGTAGGAGGGGAATAAACAGAGCCGGATGCCATTGTGTACCCTGGCGTTGCAGTACTGAACAGCGGTGTGGTCCCTGTTCCTGTTTTGAATAGGAAATGCCTGTGGAAGAAAGAGTGTATGGTAAAGTATAAAAGTAAACAAAGCTGAAGCACAGGCAGTCATACCTCTTTTGTTTAATGTTGCCTGTTTTTCAAATAGCTAACACCACCCAATCTACAGAGGGTCACAGAAGCAGTACTTGTCGCAACAACTTCCCTTTAAGAAAAGGCTGAACCCCCCCAAACATTAGTAATACACTGGTATCCAGACAGGAAACAGAACTACCCAAAATACAGTATGGTAGGGAGGAGGTCTCTCAGAGTTTATCTGACAAGCAGGGACAGGCTTTCTGCTGCTGTTTATTTTTGTTGGCTTCCGCTACAGACTACAGGGAACTCCATTAAAAAGTCAATAATGAGCAATCCGACTATAGCCCACACTACTTATCACAGCTTTCCTGGGTTAAGTACAAAGAAAACAGCAATCTCTCAGATACAAACTTTTGGCAACTTTGCCAAAACTAGTCAGTTAAAAGATTTTTTTATTTTTTTTGCATCCTAAATACTCAGTTCACTAATTCATATCTCCTCGCACATAATTTTACCATAACAAGATCTGATTATGGATACAGCAGCTAGTTACAGCCCGGGAAGTACTCTAAAGAAATACATTTAGTAAGTTCTCAAAAAGAACCACAGCCAGCAACAGAAATGAAAAGCAAAGCCAAAGTTAAGATACACTCTGTGAGTTACCAGTAAACTTAATTTCGTTCAATTAGAATTTCTAAAAGAAATACTACCCCCTGAGCCTATCTACGGTAGAATCCTTTAATTTTAGTTCATGCAAGCATAATTATTTTGGAAGAGCCTCTAAGCATGGCATACGCTACCTGGAGTTTTTCTCCTGACGCACCTATAAACTCTACGAACAACAAAGCCTCAGCCAAAACAAAGATCTTCGCACCTGGGTTTTTTCCACCAATTTTTTATGTTGGCAACTTTGTAGTGTAAGGCTTGGCCTTACCTGATTAGGCTTTGCAAAATGAATACATTATAGCTAAAAATGGTAAGAAAGCACACGGTGGAGAATTTTGAACTTACCGAGCGCAGGAACAGCTGAACAGAACTAGAGAGGAGTTTGCATTTTTTTAGTAGGTAAGAGACACTCATGAATTGCTGATACCCAGGTCCTCCTGAAGCCAAGGGCATGCCTACCCTGTGTTAGCCTACTGCATGCCACCTATACGCTACGGGCCAGAGGATCTAGCACCAAACCAGCTAGCCGCGGAGGGGAGAGCCCTCCAGTGACACCACCTGGCACTGTGGACTGCTTCTCAGCTGATGGGACCTCCATCCTCCAGGACCCGTGCTTGGATCCTTGCATAGTAATGGACCAACCTATACAGGTATAGCTGCTTTGTCAGAAATGCGCTATAGCAACACTAGAAATTAATTTGCCCCACTGCAGCCTGAGAAAAATACCAGCAGTTGATAAACAAGGTTTGTTATTTGCAGGTGATTTTGCTACGGGAGGTTAACAGATGTACTAGAACATCTTGGCATAAGCCCTCTCCTTGAAAATATTTGCATTACAAACATGATCCCATGAAATATGCTACATAGGCTACTTCATTTTGAACAATATTAAACTTGTTGGCAGTAACAACAGAAGGATACGCATTAGATCTACCAATGCACAACAGCACATGCCAATTTTTCATGGCTTCTGAGCTCAGAGGATTACCAACGATTTCAATAGACAAAGACCTTGTGGTTTAAATCCTCCCTAAGAAGGTACTTCATTAAAAGTTGTGACATTTTCTGTGTAGCAAACAGCACAATAATAATAACGGGCTCTAGGTAAAAAATATTTTACACCTTACAACACCATTACTTTGATTTTACAGACTCACAGAAGCATGTAGATTCATTAAGTCCCGATAAAGTGTCTTATCCACTTGACCTTTACTGCTTTTTCATTTCTGGCTGCATATGGTAAATGCTGCGTCCAGGTATATTTCACAAACAATATCTATACAAATCTCAAGAAAATGCCAAACAGAAAGCTGGCTGTTTCCCTCTCTATGTGCAATGTGTACTGTTTTGGGGGACTGAAGGAAAGCCATACAGTAGATATAATAATACGCCTCCTAAACATCAGCTTCCATGTTAAAAATAAGAAGCTGCCTGACCAACCTGCAATTTTCACATCCTCCTGCTCTCACTGTTAGGCTCAACAGACTAAAAATAGAAACTGGCATTATACGAGCACTTGAATGGAACTCTGTATGCTCCAAGCTTTAACAAAACAATGCAGCAAAACAGTCAGCCTGTGATCTTTTCCTTTTTTTTTCTCTGAGAAAGTGAGAGCTGAGACGTTGGCTTTGGTACAGCACAGCCTACTAGAGACTGTAATCCACATCCTCGAAGCTTTTGAGGAGTTAATCCCATAGATAAACTCGGGAGATGGCCGTGTATCTGTGGTGGTGTGAGCTGTCATAGCTCTGACAGTCCACCTCAGGCGTCAAGGCAATGAAAGAAAATTGTAACTTTTCTCTGTGAATTCAGCAGCGCGCAGTCCCAGGCAGCACACAGCACGACTCCTCACTTGAAGCTATTCCTCTCTTCCTTCCAATCCCATGAATACAATGCCAGAGCGGTCGCACCGGCTGGTGGGAGAATGCCGAGGGGAAAACAATGACAGAAAACCCAGCCTGGCATCTTCCTCTGGGTTAAGAAAATTTGTTTGGATCTCTCTATTCCTAATGAGCGGAGTTACTAACAAAGTTGTCAGAGACTCTCCTGCTACATTAACTCCGAGTGATAAGTATTTAAAGTGTAACGCTATCAGACTCGCACATCTTGTCTGCCTCACTGAGCCATGCCAAACAGTGTTCCCAAGAGACGCTCAGAAGGATATGGTATCTGACAACAAATCCGGGCTGCTTCCAGATAATGCCGGAATTCTTATGCTCTTGAAATATAATCTATCCACAAATGATTTTAATTATCTATATATCCACCTACCTTGTCTTTTCAAACCATGGAACTCGACTAGCTAATTTCTAAAGCCGAAACTGTTTGCACAACTTGACCAAGCACTGACATCCTGGCAATTACACTATGTTTCATCTCACAGGGAGCTTATAGCATCTGCAATAGTGTATCTTTCATTCAAAATTGATCATCTACCAAGCACTTGCTAGATCTTCATGTAAGCAGCACTTTAAATATTTTATTAAGCTTCAGAGTACAAAAATCCAGCAAATCATGCTAATATTTTACAAGGCAAGCTACCTCTGTTTTTATTAAATAATTCAATTCACTTTTTAAAGCAAACGATTTTCTATTTTTATGTTTATTCAATATATATTTTTCTGTCTGCTTATTCAATATCTGTTTCTATTAAAAAGTGCAGCAGCTAATCTTAACATTTTAGGGGGGAAGAATTCAGTACCTAACAAACCTAAACTACAGAGCCGTAGTAAAATACCAAGTTATGTCATAAACTAATCCTTGGATGCAAAGACAGCTTGGAAGTCCCCTTATTTCACGGATGGTAAACATTTTACTTAAGCTTCCACCCTTAAAAGATAAGACAGAAATACAGCATCAAAAACGTCAAAGATGTCAGCTCAGAAAACAGATGCACATGGATAGAAGTAAAATAATCACGCTTTTAATTTAACTGTGTACTCTCTGAGCACCAATGCTGGTGTGCACCTGCTGACAATCAGACGATTTTCTTCCTCCCCACGTTGGGGGGGGTTGGTTCACACCAAATAAGATTTTCCCTGTGGAAAAGAAAATTGAAGCACCCTCTACTAAACTCAGTAAATGGGAAAACAGGAGGGGGAAAAAAGTAATAANATCAAAACATTAAAGGACAGTAAGGCTCCGACCGTAAGCCCAAATACTTCTGATCAAAGACAGTCAGGTGTCCAGCAACGGAAATGTGATTTAGACTAACTTTCTTTACGAAAGGATCTGTGACAAAAACTTTTGACCCCAGTTTAGAAGACAATGGCTACTACGCATCAATGAATGCAATATTCCATAAACGCATCCGGAAGGCCCTATATTCCAGACTGCCAGAAGCATAGATATTATACAAAAACACTTCCACTGAGCAAGAAGGAGTATTACACATTACCTTTAAATAGATTGGTCTCAATTTGTACGGAATTATTGCATAACTTTAACATTCCTAATATAATTTTTACATTAGATAAATGACTTCTTTTCTTTTTTTTTTTTGGCTTATGTTGAAATTGCTTCACCTTGCAAAACATTCACTGCAACCTGCAGCTATGATTCCTCTGGTTTTGGGCACCATATATGGAATGTTTTACATATGCTTGGAAGGCATGTAAAAGAGCCTACCTTATCGCTTCCAACAACTTTCTTGGCAGCATTTTAGTTCTCTTTTAAAGTATTTCATACAGCATAACCACACCAATAGAGTGCTGAACCCGATGGCAAATATGTCACAATGTATTAAAAGTCACACAGGACTTTTACAAAATTCACACTAAATAAGGATTGTGAACAAGGCCCAGCAAAATTCTCTTGTACTTCTCTAAGTACATCAGAATATACATCGTGTTTTATCACCTCACCAGTGAGATTTAAAGGCAGCTATTGTTATTTTGTACAATGTTATTATTTAGATGATGACTACTGTCACACAGTAAAGGTCAATATCGCTAGACCTTATGCATACATGACAACAAAACGCTTCTCACCTAAAGAGCTACAATACCATTAATCCAGAACAAAATTGTATTTAGAATATATGTGCTTAAAAAAACTAAATCCCTCCCTCCCAAGTCTTTGAATCTTGTGTATTTTTGTATACGACTAGCACCTGAAGAATCTGGAGCAGAAAAAATCTGTTAGTTTGGTCATGTTTCTGAATAGAGAGACTCCACCGTAATCAGTAGCAAATGTCGTAGTGCCATTGCAGTATAGGGTTTCTTGCAGCACTGTCTGCTTTACTGTGCTACCTGCAGTCTGTTTGGTCAGTTCCATGATGGTGTTAATGATATGTGGCTCTTCAGATCATTACAGACTGCTACTGGAAGACCACTGCGGAAGAACACCTGTAACACTGAGAAGACCGCACTAAAAAAGGCATTCAGTGGTAGCAATTATCTCTGACCTGGGCTTTTGAAGGAGGTCTCTGCCTAAAAAACAGCGTAAGGGGAGTAGAATTCCTGCAAGCACATGCGGTACAATGAACAAGTCAGTCCATTCCAAAAACTGTGGAGAAGGAGGATAACCTTATTTGCCAGAGAACACTTACACGTGCAAAATCTGCGTGTTACTGCAGCCAAATAAGCAGAAACAGGAATTAAGGCAACAGGGCAGATCACCAGGAACAATACCCTGCCGGAAAGCGGCCAGTGAAAAGGGAGGGGATGAACACCTTCCAGACTACTTGTTCACTAACAGCACGCTCTTTCTCTAAACAGTCCAAAACTCACGCTCTCACTGATGTCTTGTGGCATTTTGTTCTGTAGGCTAAACACATATCGTGTCAAAATGTATTTTCTTCTATCAATCTCAATTTAAATTCAACTGATTGCTCCCTTGTTCTTCTATGATGAGTACGTTCTGTTTGCCCCGCAGTACAGAAAGACAAAATTTTTATAATATTACTGTTTAATTCACTTTATTTTTAGGGCAAAACACACAAAAGCATTAAAAAGTATTTGCCTAAAGCAAAAAAGCAAAATGGAGGCTCTTTATGGGTCAGGCAAAGGCAACTGTGGAGTTGAGGAAAGCTATTTTCAGATACCTGTGTTTCAGTGCAGAACAGAACAAAACTGACATTTGGAAGATAACAGAATAGAAAGCGACCTGAGGAGATGTGGAAGAGGAAAGGAACACCATCCCTAACACCTTTTGCATTTCTTTCTTTTACTCTTAGGTACCAAAAGACCCCCAAATATTTAAGTATAACCACCAGTCTCTAAATATTTAATTCATGTAAGTAACAAGTCCACTCATCTGTTATATTTGACTTGTTCTCCTTGCAATTTGAGAAAAACCCTGGATATATTAGCAATTACCAGTACACGGGACCACTGCTGGCTCAAAAGATGACTGTACTTTACTTGACTCTTCCAGCCAAGGCAATACCATCCTGCCTTCTGTAACCACAGCTTAAGTACTTTATGAAATGCGCGCAGCCATTTTTACATTGTGGAACATAGGCTAATCTTCCCCCCAAAACCAATTCAAATCTGCCAGTATCTAATTCTATTAAAAATTACCTATTTGCCTCTAAGGAGTGTTGAATCTGTGGGCATTATTATATGAATTTACAGTTGTAAGCAAGCCCAGGTAAATGTTCTTATCCATTCTGCTAAGGTCCTCAATCCGTTACCCTGGATTCACTCCAAGGCACAAAGCGGTAATATCTAAGCCTTAGACATCTAGAATTAGGAACACATCAGTTGCATCCTCCTAAGCCTCAAGAGGTGGAAAAACCTTCTGTCAAATCCACTTTGAGTGAATGCAGGTTGAGAGAAACGTAAATTTTAGTGAATTTATGTTTTGGTCACATAGTTACCTCTCAGGACAACTCTTCAGGAGACATGACTTCTCTGCTCGAAATTCGATAGTACTCCTAATGACTTGGTTTTGATGTCTGATATAATGGTATTATTGAATTTCTGGGAATAAAACCTGTAATTATTCTGTTTTGTAATGAAGACCGCTGTGATGATTGCTCACCTGAACTAAAAATAAAATTCCAGATTTTGTCCAAAAATGCACCTATCTGGAGACAGCAGCAATCAGTAACTCTGCTTTTCAAAAGTGTAATGGCACCTTCTACAACGGTTTGGCAGCACCATAAGGCTAATGTAAGCAAGCAAGACATACGGGTAGCCGCAGCTTTATCTTCTGGTTTCTCTGATGGTCCAAAGGGGCATAGGAAACTCAGACAGAAAAGACTTTGGAGGTTTGGGAGCTCTCATTCTCTACCTCAAATCTGTCATTACTGACACATAGTGTGTGCCTATCCCTGTGTGAAGACCTAGCATTTTATTTGCCATTTCCATACAAAGAAATCAATTGATCTTAAGAAAGCAACTTCAAGAGATGATGGATATATCCAGCTGCAGCTATTTAATTTGCTCCAACTTCTCCCATTTACTTTTTTATATTTATCTCTCCCTGACTTTCCTTAATGCAAACCAGCTGAATTTTTCCCTCCTGGGAATGAGTTATCATGCTTTCTGTTTGTTTACAAACCCCCTACCAGATACATTAACTGTCAGAATCAGAAGACGACCATTAACTGTGGAAAAAACAGTGGTCCGAGATGGCAATCAATCATTGCACTGCACCTACCGACTGGTATGCTCTCTCTCTGCTGAGAGACCCTATTCATGCTGGATTGAACTGGGCTCTCTGAGTGAGACCATGACCCTCACCTGCCACTTGACATGAGAGAGCTCCGCCTGGTTCACTAATGGATAGATCACATCAATAAATCTGATTCCTTGCACTGGGTTGAGGAAGCAGATAGAAAGAGAAGATTAATCTCTGCCAACTGACATTATAGGGAAGATGTAAAAGATAACAGAAATTACTGCCTAGGTCTCATATGAACTCTGGTTCACTGATGCATGAGATCAGCTTTCCCAGTAGGCTCCAGAAGGAATTGGATTTTTGTTTCTCCGTGAGCACTTTATGCCTGTCTTCATCTTCTGTTAACATTCTTCTGAGATGAAACCTTGTAGCTGGTGGTGTTTGCCCTTAGCACAGGTTTATGACTGACTTCCACAGAACCATATGGCTGCATTTAACATAAATCCAAGCCAGCCCAGAAACTACATTATGCAGCGAATTTGTCTCTGTTTATTTTCTGTGCAGAATCGCAATCAAAAAAATTGCTTAGGAAGAGATAAAAGCAGATTTCCGCTTCCTCAGAGCCAGTATTAATGCTACCGTAATCCCGGAAAAAGCTCCAAGATCAGATCAGATCAAATGATGATCAAAGTTTGGGGGAAAGAAAGAAAGAGAAGAGAGCTATTATCCATATGCAAAAACAGAGGAAACATCTGTGGGAACTGGAGATAAGCCTTTTCTAACAGCTTATTCAAATGTTTCAGAAAAACACTTTACATATGGTAACACTTGCTTGAATTTGGGTGGGTTTACACCGAGGACCCACTTTCATTACAAATAGAAGACTGAAAGCCAAGAAAAAGAAAAAATACTACTAGGGCTGCGAGTGCCTTCCTTACTGCTTTGTTGTTTCACATCTGGCCCCTGGCAGGTTATCGCTCCACTGCTGGCTGCTGCTGGACAAAGACTGGAGAAATCAGGCATGGCAACCTCCAGCTGAAGCTTCAAACAGCGATTCAGACACAATACCCCCAGCTGCTGTGAAAGCCACCAGGACACGGTGACTTGAAGGACTGGATACTGACAAAAGCTCCAAACTTCCTCTCTTTAGGTGTGCATGAGTAAATCTCTTCCTCTGCAATGCACCGACCTCTCCTTGGTGGTGTGAGAAAGAATACAGTGCTACAGCATGCAGAAGGCACCTGTAAACATCCAGTTATTCGTTCCTCCAAATTCAGATTTGGGCTGCTAGCTCACTTCCCCGCAGGAGTTCACTTCTGTGATGCGTATATGCATGTCTAGGATCAAAAGAACCTCTGCTGAGCCTGCTCTTTGGTGCTCCTCTCTGCTACGCTGCACCCTGCGAAGATGAGCAAGGGAAACAAATGACCCTAAGCCACACTTTGCAGAAGTGAGCAGGAGAGCTGGATGCAAAGAATGACTCATGGTGCTGGGTGGGCAAGCAAAGAACCTGCCGTGATTTTAGTTACTCATACTCTTCATTGCAGGATTGTCCCATTACCTACCTTCCAGAGAAGAGTGAAAATAGACTTATGTATTGCTGAAAAAACTATCAAGTGGCTCTGTTCTCCTTACAGGCTTCTTCTGGGTCTCTCAGAGGACTAGTACTTACACAGATTTCCATCTAGGTTACAGTAAGTGACTCGCCTCTGGGTATTGTCGGCGATACTTCTGAAGGAGGCAGGAGTTGGAGCGAACCTGACAGCCCCTTGGTGCGCTTTCTGATACTGACAGTATTCATGCTATTCCAGCTCTCCTCTCTCCAAAGGAAGAGAGTGGAGGAAAGTGTCCAAATTTTGCTGTGAGGACTGGAAACACTTATATGAGCAGTAAGAATTTATATTACAATTCCTTATCTTGTTCTCTGCTCTTCTGGAATCATATCCCTACCAAGAAAGAGAAAGAGAAAAAGTTGTCTCTGAGAGGAAGTATTCTAATCTTGGCCGGTTCCTGTCTTGAATATTGAGTAAATTAAGCTTTGCAGGGAGAAAATCAAAGAAGAAAGGTAGGGCACAAGTACTCCTCCAGTCTCTTTTACCACCCTTGCTGTCTTCATAAGGCTGAAAGAGAACAATTGCTCTAAATGAATCAAAAGGCACATGGAGACAATTTCAAAAAGCGAATGTGGTTTAAGAGAGACTCAGAGCTGCATTATTTACCCAAAGATTAATTCAGAAGTTGGAACAAAGGTTGAAATTTTGTTTGAAGCTGAAAGACCTGCCTGAGCTACTGGACATTTTAAAAGGAGATAAAACCAGAGGGAAGTTTAAAAAATGAAGCATTATTCCGCCCGTGACTGATAGGATCTGATTCTGCCTCAAGCTGCAAGCAGGCTGAAGTTTCCATCATAATGGATCTGTGAACCTTAGCTCACTTATTGATGGCCACAGCTGTGGTTCTCTTGCAATTCGGAGTCTGTGATAACCTGTGATGAACTCTGTGGTGCCACTACTATGGTACCAGCAGTCACTCAAACAGCCAGATTTATGTTACTGCAGTGACAGCACTGTCATAACCTCAGAGTTACAGCCACTACCACCGACTTGGCAACTGTGCACGCACACGTGATACAACTGGCATTCCTCTTCTCCAGTCCTTGTTGTTCCTTGGTGGAAACTTGTATGTTATACTTGTATACTCTCTCATATGCAACATGCCAAGATGTATAGACTTGAGAGACCATCATTCAGAGATTCACCAAGACAGAGGGTTACGCCTTGTGCCCAGAAGAGGGTGACACTTTGTCTTTAATGGCACTCATTTCCACAGATGCCTTTTTGGAGCTGGACTTCTCGCTGTGCAACCAACATTATCAGAGATGCTGGCACTACACAGTCATCCAGGTCTTTGCTTTGCCATGATGTTTCGTATGGTTTTCTCACCTGTTTGAATGCGACAGAAAGAATCCCCAGAATCTGTTAAAATTCTTTTCTGGGTCAACTGGGGCTGCAGGTATTGGGATGGCAGGCTTGACTGCAGCCATAGAAAGAGTTCGCTTTTAACTTTGTAAACTTTGTGTGCTCCATTTTATGGTGTTGATGACATTTTTTTACTAACGTGTTTTTCGGTTTAACTTGTGATTTTTTTAAGCAAGTTTGAAGAACTTCAGAGATTACACTGAAAGGCTTCTTATCAGCATACGCCTTCACAGATACAAAATCTTTGGTTGGATTACTTCTGGCTTCTGCCACTAGTGGAGCATACGCCAGCAGCCAAGGTTTCTCATCATCTTGAGTCAGTCCTATAGGTGATGAGGTGCATGCTATCCAAAGGGACTTCACAAGTAACCGCAAGCAGTAAAGGGCAAGGAATAATCTTGGTTTTCATCCTAGATATTCAGTCTTTCTAATTCTCTAGCATTTTATCTAAGTCCTACCTTGCCTAACCAACCAGTCTCAGTTTCTCCTTCTGGATTACTCCATCTACCCATTCGTGCACCCACTCCTACTCCTTTTAGGCCCAGTCATTTCCAGTCTTCTCCTTTCCTCTCTGCATTCCTGGCTTCTTCTTCTTGAATTTAATTCGCTATGCCCTAATAACAACCTGACCTCTTTTAAACTCAGCTCTCCTGAACTTTTTCCCCAACAGATGACAAAAATCTCCAACCAACCTCCTTGCAAAGAATTCTTACTTAAATAGAACAGGAAGTTTTCAAAACCCCAACCCTGCAAAAATATGGAATTTTCACAAAATGAAGAGATTCTATAGAAAAAGTAAACGCTAGGAAGCTTTATCTATATGAAATATAAATACGGTCATTCAGTGAATAGTGAATCTTACTCTTTTTCCAGATTTTGACATCTAAGTAACTTGGAGAGAGGACTATCAGGTTAGATAAAAGAAAAAACAGACTTTTTACTTCAAACTAAGCTGATTTGTCAGTAGGTATACCAACATATGTTTACATATAAGAGAAAAGAATAGTGGTACCAAGTGAAGCCAACAATACATACCATTAAAATAATTCAAGATTTCCAGCTGCCTTATGATAATTAATGCACTGTGCACAAATCTCTCAAAGCTATAAACAATTATTCTTTAAGTCTAGGCGTATGAATCATCAGAAGTTCTATGCAAAATATTTATTTCTATTATCATTTTTTAACACTAAAATTGTCAAATTCATTAGATTAATATTCTCTCTGTAAGCCATAGAAACTAAGAACTAGTATATCATAATGCAACACATGCATGACATGAAAACAAAGAAACAAATATATAATGATTCTAGCTGTGACACAGTATGTTGGTGAGGTTGATAAACTGAATCTTCATGCTGATAGCATGTTGTAGTCTCAAATCTACTATGCTTTGGAACTGATGTGTTATTATCTCTGGACAACTTTCACACCAGGAGATGACCCCTGCTAGCATAATTTTAAAAACGAGGGGATTACAAACAAGATAAATTTCCTTGTATTGTTACCTGAATTAGTATCAACTAACAGGAATTTCATATAACATAGTCCATTTGCCAAAATACTTGCATTTGGTGGTCCCATTACAAACATATAAAGCATAAACCAGGCATGGTTCTATTAACTCTACTTCAGCAATTACGCATGTGAATCAGTATTGTATACTCATTGGTCTATAGGGAACAATAATATTTGGGTTTTTTCTTTTTTAATATAGTATGCTTACATTTTTACTTTAAAGAAAATATATTAGGGTCTTCTGGTAAATATCTGCAGTATCTTTCAGTTTGCCAATGACGATTAACTAATTGAATTTAACATACACTTCTCTTCCTGCTGTTGATTGTAATTTGTGGCTAAGTGAAAGTTTAACAGTTTTTGGAATACGAAGCAGATCAATGTACAGTATCGATATATTTTACAGATGAATTAGTTATTAATGGGCAGATGCAGATCTCCTCATTGAATCAAACAGCACCTTATCCCTTTTATAGCATGAAGACGTACAATTAGTAAAACAGAATTTGGACATAAAGTTCTGATTTTTACCATAGAACAAACAAAAAAAAAGAAAACGTAAATTTACAATCAATAATTCTTTACTAAAATTTAGCACACTATGCTGATTAACAGGCTAGAACTCATTAGAAATGGTATTGCTTTGTCAGGGTTTTTTTTTGCGTGTGTGGATCAGAAACCAAGTATACTGATTTGGCATAAGAATGCCAAAATACAGTTCAAATTTAAGACATATATTAATGACAAAGTTAAGCAGATACAGAACCGTTCTCTAACAGAAATATTATTTAAATGAATTGAAATCCATTTATATGGAATTCTCTATTTGCAGTTACATATTGATCAGCAGTTCCAATTTCAAACTAGTGGGTAAAAATATTACAGATTAGATATAAATTTTAACTTCTTTGATTGGTCATTCCTTATGGTACATTAATATGTCATAATATTTCTAAAACAAACATTTGCTAAGTAGTAAATATACTACAAACTAAGGATCAGATCTGGCAAATGTGTAAGCATGCAAATAGTTCGCAACAGCTTGCAGAATCAGGCCATAGAGAATTAATACAACCTCAATTGCACTCTTATTTTCTTAAGTGAAAAGCAAACAAGATTTGGCAGTTAAAGTTTACCGTTTTGTATTTACCATCAGTCAGTATGACAGATTACCTAAGGTATAATTTTTAAAAAATCAGATATAAAGATGATGAAGTCTGTCCCAGATGTTTTTGACTATTGTAACCAAAGTTTTTTTTTTTTTAAATCACATTTTTGCTTCTGTGTCAACAGTTAGCATCATGCAAACACTTAGAGTCACATACCCATAACTGCTATCGTGATATGTTGGAGAAAACACATCCATCTCTATAAGGTTGTCATGACCATTTGCAAGGACTGCTTGATTTCCTAATTCTCTATATACAAAGATACAAAAAGATGAAATTAGAGTGGCAATTTCAAATTAAAGAATGGGATGATCCCACAAAAAAAAATATACTAACTCTCTTGCATAGCTTTCTTTTTTCCACAGACGTGCAAACCTGCGTTTTGAGTGCGGGATTTATCTGCCTTCCATGCTGTCCTCTGAGCTACAGGCTGGATTGTAACTTGAAGACAGGGTGTTACAAGGCTACCGTTAGGTGGTCACTACCCCTCGGTGAGCCCTCATTTATGTGCCAGTCCTTGAATAAAATTCCTGGCTGCTGCCCGTGGCAAGACAGGCGTAAGGACTGAACAGCGCATAGTGGGGGACGTTGTTTACTTGATGAGGCTGGACCAGAGATGAAATAATAAAAGTGAGCCGAGACTATTAAAAGACAGTCTCTTGCTGGCTATCCGGTACAGCCAGACAGCCAGAAAATAGGCAGAGGGCTGGCTACCAGAGCGAGCGGAGATCTCATGTTCTGCAAATGACACTGTACAGCAGCAGGGGAGGGAAAGGAAGGACCACAGACTGGCGCTCTCAGGGAATGGCGAGAAAATGAAGGGGGAGAAACAAAGCTAGGCACTATTATTTTGTTTAGAGCTGCATATTTCTTTTGTCCTATCTCAAACAGGAAAAGATTAGTTTTCGGAAAAAAATTCGGGCCTATGCTTGCTTCAATGACTGCATATCTTTGAAGCGGGGAATGATAACTCACAGAATACTGTGCAAATACTGCTGAATTCTGGACTATCAATGCTTGCCTAAGAGACAGGGGACAAAACACACAGTGCAGTCAAATTCCACGTATTCATGGTGACAGCAAGGGATTTCTGAGCAGGAAGGATACCAGAGAGATCAAGCAAAAATCTAAAGGAAGACTATTCACACCAAGGGAAGCTTATAAGCATAGGCGCCCAGTGTGCTAGGATTCAAACGCAGATGCTTGGTGAGCACCCGACTGCAGGAGAATGTCAAAAGAAAACAACTTTTTTTACTGAACTTTAATCTTTGAAAACACTACTACTTGTTTGACTTAATGAACGTGTCTAACGTGTGCATACACTGACCCCATAATTACAGCATGGCAATCTTTAAAAATACATTCATGCTTTCAGCAAACTAAGTAAAGTAGAGTTCTGTTTCCTCCACTCGCAGACCAGCAATGTGGCATGCCCACAGTGACACACGGGGTCTTCAGAAGAGCAGGACTTGAACTCCATCCCCAGTTTCTGCCTTTATTTTGTACCATGCCTTCTCAATATAAGTAACGTGTCTAATCACGTCCATGTGTAAAAACCTGGAAGACTTACAGAATGGAACAATTTTGAATTTGATTAAACCAGGCACTGTTTTAGTGGGTGGAATGCGTAAAATAGCTGCTTTGAGCAGACTTTAACCTCCAGCAACACCGTGCTTTTGCAGACAATCAATCAGCCTCTACACAAATTGATTTAAGACTTCCCTGGAAACTATCAACACCCTTTCCACACGTTAATCAATACTGAAGGCGCTAGCTTCATTGGCAGTCCACCCCAATAAAGACGTATGGGTATGTTCATCACACTTTAGGAATTTCTAAAATCTTCACATTCTAAAATGAAGTTTGGATCAAGCTTGCAGAATGGTTTTGAAGTAACACATTCTAAGAATTGTTTTGTCTGTACCACTTCTGAGTTATTCTAGGAATATAATTAAATCCTTCAAAATGCTGAAATGTTTTCCAGCCATCAAGTATTTCTTCAACCAGCTCCCTCTTTCTTCTTGGTAAAATTAGTAGATAAGTAATCGAATACAGTAATGTTCCTACACTATTTTTAAGTGTAAGTTAGGGGTAAGAGAAGACTAAACAGTTTCAGTAGAGACTATGAAAAATGTGTTAGTTTCCTAGTTGGTTTCTATAAAAAAATTCCCAGTTCATCGTACAAAATACAGCCATCTTTCAAAAAATGAGGTGTTTTATACACCAAATCAAGTATGAAAAAGCAAAGCTCTTCTTTGATTCACTGACATGTTAGCACAGATTCTGGATAAAGTTATACAATACTCTCAGAGATTTATTCTTTGACTGGAATATGTAAATTTCCCCTTGCTGACAAACTTATCTTAGACATTCAATGCCTGAAATTAATGAAATACTGCCTGAGAAATGCACTGAGATGCTACCAGCTTACTTGTATAAACAAATTTACAAATTCTAACATACTTCCTCTGCACATCTCTAACTTATATAATTGATTGTGCATTAGAAAAATTCTGCACATTCGAATATTTGACAGAGAAAGCATTTAAAGAAGTGATTTATGAAGTATTTTTTAAATATCAGTAGTTTAGATCCTACTAGAATGTAAAGCCATGAGAATGTAACTAATGATCCTGGTGCTCAAGAACTCATTACTACAACTCGTAGGTGAATAAAAACTTAAAAGATCAATGATAATAAAAAACCCTACTGATATTTAATTACTTAATCATCATTTATAATATTCAGACACCTGACACGTAGTCATGCATTTGTATGATTTTGGCTGTCCAACCAGTACTTCAAAGAACAAAATGGAAAGTTATTCAATATGGTCCTGCTCTTTTATTTCTTCAAAAGTTAAAATTGTTCTATGGTGCTGACTTTTCCAGCAGATCTATTGCTTCTACAGCTGAACCTAACTTGCAGCAGGTTGGGAAATAGTCAAATAGTAAAGACCATTAAATGTCCAATGAAAAGGTCCTGCATTCTGCAGGAAACTAGAGGAAATCTGCAGGAAATATTTTCTTACTGTTATGCTTTTTTTTTTAAATGTGGATTTTACTTAGCCCCTAAAGAGCGAAGAGAATTTCTGCCACTGTTCAGTAACCTTATTGTCATTTAAAGACGGCATCAAAGATGAAAGAAGCACTCACATAATCCAAGATACAGTTTTAGGCCCTCATAAAATCTTAAGCAAAGAGTCTTTTTATATTTAAAAAAAGCATAAATTGGAATTTCTGTTGGATGTTATTGATCCATGACCTCAGTTCACCCATTTAACCAGTAACAGCAATGCTTTACACAAAAGTATTAACTCTACACAGAGCCAGATTGCAGAATATTCTATTAAATACACAACTGAAGCCAATATTACGAAATATATATTTCAAAGTCACCTCCATTACTACTGCAAAACGATAGGGACTAAAACGTCCCTCAGGCTTTGCAAATACATCCCTCTCACCTACACGCACATACACAAAACCAGCCTATTCACTATCCAGCTATACGTGAGAGCAAGTTATATGTCATTTTTATGTCACCCATCACTAACATGAGCCCATAGAGATAGAAAGGTAGCTATGTATATATGCTGACATGCACATTCTGTACCTCTAAATGGCCGTCATCTAAGTCAGATAAAAAAAAAAAGAGGGGAAAAAAAAAAAGCTGACTGTGGGCATAAGCTAAAATATTGCCAAAGATGAAATAAACTTTCTTTTAGCCTGAGAATAGGATGAAGGAAAAGACCTGTCACAAAGTTGTTAATATAGTTGAAACTGAGCCTAAGAATCAGACTCAGTAGGGAATCTTAACCAAAAAGGGAAAAATCAATGACAAATAAGATGGGTTCTTCACCTCCAGAGTTCCAACCAAGTGAGACTATTAGAGAAACTACAGTAGGGCTCTGTCATTTTTTATGTGAAATTTTCACATTTCAGCTCATCCACAAGTGTTCAAAACTTGAACACTCAACTACCCTTAGCTTTTCATCAGGAACATTTAAAAGATGAAAAGACTCTGCTTGGCAAAAAAATATTTACTCCAGGTTGGAGGTGGTATTCTCATTCAAGTCCCATGTCTTTTCTTTATATACACAATAAAAACATATAGGGCAATAGAAGCAAACAGCAAAGACCTTATCCACCTACTGAAGATTAATCAGCATCTGGAAACCACCAGACAGCTTATTCCCACTACAAACTTATTTGTTCTATGTTTCTTAATGTACTAAATTGTCTGAGTATGAAGATGAAATCCCTTCAGTGGAATCCTATTCCACAGTGTCTGTGTCTCACAGGCAACACAGGAGGGTCCAAGAAAACTAAGAAAAAGAATAGCCATTCCCAGCAGCCTGACAGAAGAGTTGCCTGAAACAGCTATGGGGACAAAACTACCTAATAGAGAATCTTAAGGTCATGTACGTTTTAAAACAGTCAAAATCTTTAATTCACTACAAAACATAATTTAAAGGGATTCAAAGAATGAACCAAAGGGATTTCATAAACATTTTCAAGAATTACTGTCAGCTTCAATATAGTTATAAATGCTCGGTTTGATGACTAAATTGGAATATTATGGCTTTCGTTAATAAAAAATTAGTGCTGATTGAGTGTTACAGGAGTATTAATTAATCACTGTAGGTAAATCCAGCTCTGTGCCAGGAAGTCCTATAAAATATTTTTTATAGATCATTCTGCATCATACATCATTTGCATCTAAAGAAGCTAGTGTCACCCTTTATATTAGCTGCTTCTTTCCTAGAGCCAGCTATCAATTCTAAAAGACAAAAAAGAACAAGGACAAATTTATCATTATACCAGAATCAGTTCTTTCGTCTCTCCAAATCCTAGACAAGTTTAATAAACACCTAGCTTCACATGGGTATTTCTTTAAAGGGACCAAGTGCAAGAGTTAAAAAGTATTACTGAAAGTTCCTTGCCATTCAACATGTATGGCAGTATATATTTGACACATGACACATCTGGCAAGCAAGGCAAGAAATTTCTTCAAACAGTTGAAAATCACAGATTCTGACCAGGAAGGAAAATGCTTGTCTGGAAAAATGAATGTACGCTCTGAGTCCAATTACTCTGCAATAGGCATTGTAAGGGAAAAGAGTGTCATTGTGGATTTTAGAGAGAGGATAGATTTTTTTAGAACTGAAAAGTTTTCATTTTTGTTTGCTGAATGAGGGGAAGTATTAGCTACTGGTCATCTTTCATCAAGTTAAATGTTTTCTTTAGAAGTGCCACAGTCTGTAGTAGTACCTAAGTAATTACCTGCTTTCCAGTGGCGCATTACTGCCAAGGACCCAGCTGTCCTGCAGCTGGACTGACTCAGGTGTGGTTTGCAGCTCGGCGGGCAAGGCAGCCGGCGGGGCCGGACTCTGATTCCTCCTATTTGTCAGTGAGTTTCTGTTAAGTGAGGTGATGGATGGGTGATGCTGTGCTGAATGTTGCTTGTGAGAAGGTGGCAAAGGCTGCAGGGTCGACTGGCCTTGGTTATTTGGAGGTTGTTCTAAGAAGAAAGAAAATTAAAGTTTGTTATACACCATCTTAGCATTTGCTACAACCAAAGCAGAATGAGAAATTCAATATAATCCTATCATCTAATATATTTGCATATTATTCTATTAGCAGACATTCCGTGACATTCTCTAAGAGCAAGTTTACCCTTGATACACAAAGTTCTAATTAATATACAGCAGATGGTAAAATTGCTTTTGGTTTTAATTTGTTTCATTTTTTTTTTAATCTGGTTTTATTAACACCTACAGAAAATAGCATCTGACAGATCCCCTAATGTGCCTTTAGATTTCAGCTTTTTTTAACAAACCAACCCTGAAATTAAATGGGTAATTTCAGTAGAACACAAAGGTTTTCGAAATGCATATAATCCCTATAATTATTTAATGGAGTTTTTTAAGCTTTATTTAACTGCAATAAATTATTACAAGCTAGTTGCTAAACAGCAGTAGACTAGTTTAGTGCGTTTCAAATAAGGCAGATCTGCACTATGATCTGCTAATAGATGCTAAGTATTCTTTAGCAGAAGGTCACTCTGTGAAGCAGATGTTGCTTCATGGATATTTAACAGACTGAATCACATCTGATTACAACGTCAGAAGACTCATATACTTAATGACCGTCACATCCATTAGAACACACACAGAACAGATTTTCCAATTTCACACTACGCAATATAACTACAGTTTGGAGTAAGGCACAGGTGATCAGAGAGTCAGCCCATCAAAACAAAAGGAAATATTTTTTGACTTAACCAAACCGTAACACATAACACCCGTAAAATTTAAAACCAAAACCTCAAAACAGCAAAACCCACAATCAAATACCTCCATCAACGTTAGGTTTTAACAATCTGTTCTGTAAAATCAGTAGTAAATAAGTCATAAATAGAAGACAAACTTTGCCATACAACACAATGAACACGAAATTAAAAAAATCTCAAGACACTTAATTTGTCATGATTTAGCAGTGACTGATGACACTTAAAAATGTAACACTTAACAATATGCAATTCAAATCATAATCTATTTCCTAAACTAATGTAGTAGAACATACATAATAATATAAATGCAAGTCTTAAGCAGAGCAGAAGATACAGGGCCTGCACTTTGCACACAGTGTAAATGCTTTCACTTAGTTTTTAAATTAGTTGTTTGATCTTCATAAATCAATTCCCTGTTTGGAACTGGTTATAGCTGCAGATTGTTACAAACCCAATAATAATACCTCAGTACAGAGAACACAGAAAAAGTATTTATGTTGAAACAGATGTTTCCAATAACTTACAGGTGACTACGATAAAAATAACTTAACAGTGAGTAATTTCTCATGTCGTGAACACAAGAAAATTTGAGAATGTTAAGGAATAGACGTGTTAAGCTTAAACAGAAAATCCAGCCCTTGGAATAATTTCCTTTCCGAGAACCCCATTCTCCTTTCCAGTTATCTTGTGTGGTCAATATGACTTTTCTCATAAACAGCAGCAATGCTGAACGTGTCATTAAAATAATGGCAGCATTTACATTGCCAATAAGGTTTTCAACACCAAATCCATAACACATCATTGAAGAATTACCTTCCAGGAAGGACAGAACTGATCAGCTTTGTCTTTACCAACACCGACACAAAGGGTATCACTGCATGTAATTACAATCCCTGTCAAGGGCTTCAAGCCACATTTCAACAATTCACCTACAGGAAAGTTAATAAACTAACACTAGCAAAGACTTTTTTCCCATGTCTGCTTAAAATGTTACCTGATTTAGGTTACAAGCTATTTATCGGTTGGCACAGAATTAAGTATATTTTATAATATATACATCTATGTGTATATATACATATATGTGCACGTGTCTGTAAATATTTACACGTGTGCATGTATAAATATATGTGTATAAATGATTAATTAGCCACAGAAAAAAAAATACAAGTGAAATTAAATATTTTTTATTACTTTATTTTTAATCAGATAAATTACTTAATGAAAACTGTCCTAAGGACATGACTGTTTGTCTTTGTTATTCCCTTTTTTTGACTCTCCTACCTGCCTAGCCTTGTTGAACAGTGTTGCCATGATCGCTGCAACACCGTTCTCTGCAGCTCTTATTGGCTGAAATGTTATCCCGACATCCCTCTTCTTCATTAATTTCTCTTCTCATTTAAAAATCTCTGCTGAAAAATCAATCTTTTAACCTATCATTTTAGTACTAAAGATCTTACACCATCCTCTGCTAAAGACAAAGCAGAGGACAAAATAATGTTATTTTCTTCCACAAAGGAGGGTGTGAGTAAGGGAACCTGCAGGCTGGTCTCAGAAGACAGCAGACCTTCCCACAGACTCTACCAGCGAGGAAGAGGGATAGTAAAGCCTCTGTAAAGGATATTTATGCACTCCCTGAATGAATGCGTAGATCTAGTAAGCACACCGATAACATGCTGGAGGAATGAAACTATTTCTCCGCCCACAGGCCAGCTACTCAGGCCACTGTTTGGGATTTAGATTATTCCCCCAGAAATTTACTGTGAACCTACAAAGCCCTTCTGCTATATAACATATAAACACTACTGACACTAAAACTACAGAGTAACATATAAAATAAATTAAGAACTGTGGGATGAGCTTGTAACCATAAGGTACAGGCTAGAAGGGAGCTAGAAGAGCACAGCAAGTGCAACTCCGCAACGATCACACGTCCTTGAAGCCCACTGTCTCTCTCCATAGGATGCTGCCAGGTGACATTTTCCAGTGTCTGAGGGCAACTCCAATTGGCAGGGAATCTACAGCCTCCACATAATCAGAAACGCCTGAAAAAATCTGGAATGATCTATTCCTCTTCTAATTGCGCAAGAGCTACAGGTAGAATTGAGCCTAACAAGATTAGATTTTCCATAAATCAACAGAGCTAAAATCTATATTCCTCTAAATTTCCTCAGTCCTATATTGTCGTTCTGAATGAGAGATGACTGAGGACTGCTCTTTCGATCTTTTCTTCAACCTGCCAGATTTCCCGAATCCACAGCTCTGCCAATTGCCACGCAGTTTCTAACAGAAACGTCAATCTCGCACCACTGATTTGTGAGGAAGATGTATTCATCACAACAGTCACGTTTTGAATGCTGCTCTTAAGCCAGAGCCAGATTCCCTTTTTTTTTACTCCTCTTTTAAGGAGTTAATAGCCAAAGAACAGCTTTCAGTACTACCGCGACTTTCACACAAAGCTATCAGTCTTAGGCAGTAACTAAGCCTCTCGACATCACTGTGACACTTTGAAAATATTCTCATTGCACACGCAGGGAAACTGAGGAATATATGTTAAGGGATTCGCACTGGTCTCCCGAGAAATCAGCATCACAGCCAGAAGAGTACTGGGTTTTTGCTTTTCATAATTAAGGAACTGATAAAGACAGCGGGAGTTTCATGACATCGATACATAGTTCACGAGCTCTGCAACACTGGAGACTACTCCTAGTGAAAATACTCCTGCATGTGCCACAACGGCCAGCACCGAGACCCTCTAACTCCTCCTTCCCCTCGATCTATCAGCTCGTTAGAAAATGGTCTGGAAACCAGTTCTCCCCTTGGTGAGTGAAAAGATCAGCGGTCCTGGGACTTGGCTAGGGCCTGCGAAACAAACCACTTAATAGAAATTCCCTTCTTATAGACTACCAGGAAGAAGAAAGAGAATTCAAATCTGATAAAGCACAATTGTGTTGAAATACTTAAAAACTATTGCAGAAAGCTACAGTTGCTTTGCTTTAAATTGGATTTTAAATGCTATCCTAATTGATTTAATCTAAATGGGAATGTCTGGTTTACACTAAAAATAAGCAGGTATAGATACAGGTGGGTTTATGTCTAAAAATGGTAATTTTTAATTAAAACGTTCTTCTTTCGCCTAGACCTTGATGACTGTAGAGCAATCCCATTCATCTTGAAGAGAAGATTTCTGTAGCAAGAAGCAAATGTAAATGGCCCCAGCAACCAGCCTGTGCATTCAAGTTGTTCAGGTGCAACAGAAAAAGCCCCACATTTTTGAGGCATTTGCTGCATAAGTCAGCATCAGATAATTATGCGTGTGAACATATGTACAGAACTCGGAAAAGTCACAAGAAATCGAGTAGAAAGCTGTCTTACTACAGTTATATGAATTTTTCAAAACATATTCAAATTGTTATTTACCCTAGGGAACCACAGTGCAGCAAAGCAGCCGTTTCAATTGTAGAGGTAAATTATATGCACTCTGTAGCCTTTCACAAAACCTTTTTCTCTTTTCTTTTTCAAAAAGTAATTTACATTTAATTAATTTTATCATTTAATTGTTACAGAATTTGAACAGCATATGAAAGAATACAGAAAACCGCGCATGTGAAAGTAAAAAGTAAGGAGAGAGACACTTATGATAACTACTGCCATTTGGGGGAAAGGGGTTAATTCAGGAGAAAAGCAGACGGAGTATCCATGAAAAAAAGTAATTTGTTGCACATTTTGTGTGATAGCCTTTCCATAACAGACAGATCACTGAGACCTGTCAGCTAGCTACTCATCTAGGAGAAAGAGGTGATTTCCATTTGATAAGGATTAGGCTTTTTAATAGTGTATAATTAACGTTAACTTTGAGTTTCCATGACAAACACAAAAGTGAAGACTTCCATTATGATATAAACATTTCAACTGTGAACATAATGTAATTCAATATCTATGTCTGCCAGAGTCTTAACTCTTTCTACTCAGGTTGCTCCTTTTTTCCTCTCTCTTTAGAGGAGTCTCTGCCATGATAAAGCAAATACCCACAATATATACCAGAAGTAAGCAGCTGGAGTAGAGTGAACGTTTTGGAAAACTGGTACCAAAAAAGATAAGCTTTCCTTTCCAGGTCACCACTCCCTGGTCTGCTAGCCGCTGATTGCTAGCAGTCAGAAGTAATTTCCATAAGAACTGGTTTGATTTCCTCAACACAACACTTTGATGGACTTGAAATTTTACCTAATTGACACATAAACATAGCTCCAAAAGTACTGTAAGCAGAAGTGGGATTTACCTTGGAAATCCCTGCAAATTGAAGAGAGTGGGTATTATGGCTTTAATATTCCTAGAACTCCCACAACAGCTCTTTTGTTTTTTTAAGTCCCTGCTTACAAGGGGTAAGATGAGCTACCTGCACCACTATGACCAGGGCTTCAGTCATTCTGCAGGCAAGTAAAACCATTCACTCCGGAAGTCTCTGGTCTAGGACCATGTTTCATGAGAAGTGGTATTTAATCGATAAAACCAAAAAGAAGGTTATGGGTTTAGAGAAAAACTGCATATTTAAGTGTTCATTTGTAATTAGGCAGATGTGTTTTTTGAATGAACCGCTGCTTCAGTGAGTACGCTGCCAAGGTGTGCAAGACTCAAGTTTCCTTCCCGATGATTTACTACAAGCTGTAAGGGCAATCCAAGATAACTGGCCGTATCTGCTCATTTTGTGGTTAATCCCAAGTATTTGTTTAATCTTATCCTCGTCCAAATTGGCTCTGCCCTGCCAAGTGCTTGAAGGATCCAGCCCGCACACTCAAGGAATGAGGTGACACAGTGCCTACTGCCACAGGAGAGACCTTGCACTCCCATTTGCTGTCAGCCTGCACTATCCCCTTCTGCTTGCCTTACAATTAATGGACATACCGACAGAAACAGAATTAACCCACAGCCACTGCTGCTGACTTCCTCTTGAAGCCCTCTGTGCTTCTGTGCCAGCTACCTGGTGACAAGAATGCAGAGAAGTGACAAGGACACTTTGATCAAGATATGCATCTTGTGTGCGTGTGTGTATACTATTATAATATAAAATAGGAAAAAGTCATACAAGTACCTTGATCAAAGTGGGCCAATGTTTGTCTCCTCATCAGTACGCTGCCTGTAGGGTCTGACAACCTGCCAAGCTACCTGGGAGTGAGAAACTACCAGTGACTTTAACTGCAGGATATGCTCTGAAAATTTGCATTGCTGTCCTTACGCATCCGAAGTTTGGAAGAAATGATAAAGAAAACCTGAATTTTGTTATTCACATTACACATTTTTCTTTAAATCTCAACATTATTTCGCTTTTTAAAGAGAAACAGAGACTTCTCCTGTGAAAGGGAAGAAAGACTTCTCTGATTGTCGAGGAACTCCAAACGGTCTCATGGTGCACACATGGTAAGGGTCTGTCCAAGATCCACCGGATGACAAGAGGCGAGGAGCAGCAGAATCTCCCTGGAGGGCAGTTGGATAGTCCCCAACACATAACATTGGTATTTTAAACCACAAAGTACACGTTGATAATTTCTTATATCCTATAATATACAGGGGCTGTTCTTTACCAGTCAAATATACGCTGGAAGACAAAGAAATGAGTCATGCACAAAAAAATGCAAGCTTTAGGAACTGAAGAAAAAACTATTTTTACCAACGTCTTTCGGCTGTGTCTTTCAGCTGTGCTCTCTACAGGAGTGCTACTTCAGGTTAAAGGTACACCTGTAACTTTGCCTTTCCATTTCACATCCATTTAGCAAAGTATTTCCCCTCAACAACTTCATACTGATAACATCTGTGCACGCTTAGCTATGTTTTGTAATTCAGCTCACCATAATGTTTTAGAAATCTTACTGCCGCAAACAGAAACCATCAGTTACTAACAATCTTTTCACAAAAAAACTTTCTAAAGTATATGAACTGATCTTTAAACTTACTTGAAAGGCAGAATTTTTTGTCCCTGGGATTTTTAGCACAAACAAGCTAAAAAGCTATATACCCTATATGATATGTGACCCTGTGAAGATAGATAAAATAACTTTCTATTTTATGGCATTTACTTTGAAAATCTGATTAAGATAGATGTCTCTAGTTCGTAATTCTTCAATGTCATGTTGTCATAGTTCCCATCAGCAAGATGCTTTAAAGGCTTTCGATTAATATTGCATGCCAGAACTGAAATTACATCCTTTGTCGTTTAGTTCTTAATGGTGCAAGTGATATCTATCAAGTAGTGTTTTATGAAGCATGTGTGATTTTTATTACAGGCTGTTTTCACAAATCTTCTTCAGGTTTCATAAAGACTGTTCATGGCTCACAACAAATATGCCCTGCATTTAAAATCACGCTAATTCTCAAATGCAAAATAAAACTTGGATTTTTCAGTGAGGTTTATCAATAGAACAAAACCTCTTCCTTAATTTAGATTTGTATATAATCATCTTAATTAGCAATGCAATAATATTACTGTAAGCCCCTCAACTCTGCATGAGAACCATATAGTAAAAAAAGCCCAAACAACAACAAATGTATTATTTTCACAAGTAGCAGGTTTGCCAAATCTTGTAAGCGCCTTAATTTTTAAAATGCAGGTGACACACAGATAAATCAGAAGATGCAGCATTCTCCCATAATCCAACTACAACAGAGATTTTCATTTGCAGCATCCATCTTTGTAAAATAAGGTGCATATAGTTAGAACTTCTTCAGTTTACTGGAAAACAGACAGGTAGGGGCAGTTGAGAAGGAATCTTACGGTTGCTTATTTTTGGTCAACCTGCTGTTTAAACAGAAGTAAATAAAACTGAAGTCTTAGAGGACATACGAAGAGAACATATTTTTCAAATATTTTTTTGTCCAAAGACATCAAGAGCTTTTTCTTGATACCTAACAGAGAAAGGCAAACACGCGGTGGGAAGAAATACTGCCCATTGAGAAGAAAGCGGGCTTTTCTTCCACGGATGGAGGTGAAAGGAAAAATCGGAGGATTTACTTCTGAAAGGTTTATTAAGTGTTGTTCCCACTCTCTGTTGTTCACTGTGGGAACTGAACCAGCTCACTTTTAAAACATTTTTTCCATTAGCTGGAATCGATTCTCGAAACATTCCAACATACCCACCTCCAGCCTGCAACTACTCCATTAACCCCTTCAATACATATGTAACACAAGGTCAATATTATGGCAGGCAGAATCTTTTTAATTTAACTACCATATAATGATACACGCCTTCTTGTCCATGGTTCGAGAAGGGAGCCCAGCTAATGGTAGGTAGTTACAAAGGCATATGGGATGAAAGAGCTCAGGCTGGCACAAACTTGAACATAGGAAGTTCCACCTTAACATGAGGAGGAACTTCTTTACTTTGAGGGTGGTGGAGCACTGGAACAGGCTGCCCAGAGAGGTTGTGGAGTCTCCCACTCTGGAGACATTCCAAACCCGCCTGGACGCTGTCCTGTGCAACCTGTTGTAGGTGACCCTGCTCTGGCGGGGGGGTTGGACTGGATGAGCTCCAGAGGTCCCTTCCAACCCTGACTATTCTGTGATTCTGTGATTCTGGGAGAACAAATTCACCAGGATCAAGGAAAACCAATGATGATGGTGTCATCTACAAGGCAGACATTTTAAGCAACAAAATAAACTGGAACTTTGCAGGTTTTCGACTGAGTTGAAAATGGCTTAATCACCTTATGAAAGCTGAAACAGAGACAAATATTTCAGCTTCAGTGAAAAAAAGCTATAGTGGAACTTGTTCAGCAAACAACCTTCCTAATAGTGGCCTCTCTATCCCCAGAGGGATTTAAGAAGAAAGATGAAAAAAGAAAAGTACAGAAACACTGCTAAAGTAAATTGAAATTTAACCCGCTGGGGTAACATACTTATGATCTTGCTTTACAAGAAAAAGACATAAAAAAGATAACATAAAACACGATGGCAACTACGCACACAGAATGAACTAGAAGGAACAGTGTACTTACTACAATCCTGCTGTCATATTATGTGAACACCACCTCCTTCCACCCCAGGCTAACCCACACAGTAGTTAGCAGGGATACTAATAGACATTATTTCTATTCTCTTTTTAGGACCTGAGGTCTGTGAAACCAAACAGAACCCTCCAATGGTAAAATGTCATTGACTTATTTCCAACTATTTACCTAGAGCTCAAACTGGGAAAAGATGCTCTCACACGGTGAGAAATGACAAAAGCTCGCTCACGTGAGACACAAAAATGACATTCCGCTTACATTATGCAGAGATTCAAAATACAGTAATGCAACCTTTAGCAGTGTGCTCCTGGTCTTGCTTCTCCGCAGTGGGATTCAGCTGTTTTGCGGGACTGGGGGGTTAGGTTTTTTCCCCTGGGGGACAGCAGTCTCCCAGAGCAATACTCCTCCCTGGGGCTGGGGATCACCAAGCCCATAGGCTTCACTCAAAGTCACGCTTGGTTCTATTCAGAACAGACTTTTCTGCATCTTCATAAATCAGATCATCCTTCCTCCTTGTTTAGAGTCAGAAGTGAAAAAGTTATGCAATTACTGCTGGCTTCAGATAATCTTCTTTGCTGATAACTCAAGGAAATCAGTGGAGAAATAAATTTTGAGTTCATAAATTGAAGGCTAGCTTTTTATCCAGAGAAATCAGGTTTTCACTGAAAGAAAACAAAACATGAAACAAAAATGGCGCAGTCCGGCTGAAAGATTTTGTAGGGGGAGGAAAAATTCAGCTTTCCAAAATGCTGACAGGGGACTGGAATTAATTGGAAAAATCTTTGAGAACATCGCCAAAAGAAGACAGTTAAATCAATGTGGAGTATCTCATTGCCTGCTTTGCTCATCCGGCACCTTATGTTTACACCAAGTACAGACAGCCACTTAATTTTGACTGCAAAAAAAGTGATTTATAAATAAATGATATAAAAAAAGAGGTACCGTGCTTCAGCTGTAAGCTGAGTAAATTCTATAATCCCAATTCAGGCAAAACAACAGTGTGTTAATATATGTACTCATTTCATACCACGTGTTTAACTAGAGTGCGGTATGGATTGCAAAGTTTGATGTATGATTTCTTCATAGATTTTCTAGCATTTTCAAGTGTTAGATAATTTTGGTTCCTATCCAAAATCATTACTCCAAAGTGAGCTACGATTGTATGCTTTTCTTTGTCTTCTAATTTTATTTCTTAACACTTCCAAGAAAAACAATTTGCCAAAGCTATTTACTTTGGAAGCACAGTTACTACTGTACAGGTTAAAAAAAAAACAACAAACTTTCAAAGCCTTTAACCTGAAAAAATATACTTACAAGTCATGATTAGGTAACGCTCACAGCTGATACAACCAGTGCTGCTGCAAAAACACCTTTCTTCCCAATAAATAAAATATCATCTAAAGGCTCTTTTACTACTTACAAAATGTGACTTCTACTGACGTATGGCTGACGTTCATGAAGAAGGAACAAACCACTAGATTTCCTCAATTCCATGAGCCAGGGGGAAAATTCTTCACTAATTAAGTCAACTGAATTTTTGTCATGGACTTGTGTAAGGTTAATGGCACCTCTTGAACATTTTGTAAATTTACAAATCCCAAAGTAGCTTGAAAGGCCCCCAAATTAGTTCATTATAAGCGATCAAATTCTTGACCAATTTCTGCATGCTCGGCCTTGTCTGGGAACACAAGGCCACACTAATAAAATCTGTGAAAGATAAGCTAGGAATGCGAAAACACAATATAAAACTTCTAAGCACAAATAGGTGGGTTTGTTTCATCAGATTTGAAAGAACTCAGATAAGAGGGATTCATGTTTTGCTTTGGAGGAAATGAAAAAGGAAGAGGGGCAGTGAGATGAAAAGAAAACCATGGGGGG